>UESW01004049.1:820530-880152 GCA_900491605.1 Calamus simplicifolius
GGATCGTCGCCGATCTCGGACGGATCGCCACGGTCCGATATCGACCGTGGCCGATCGGGATCAGGGCTTGGATTGATCGCAACCATCGGATCGTCGCCGATCTCGGACGGATCGCCACGGTCCGAGATCGGTCGTGGCCGATAGGGATCAGGGCTTGGATCGATCGCTACCGTCGGATCGTCGCCGATCTCTAACGGATTGCAACTGTCCGAGATGGGTCATGGCCGATTGGGATCAGGGCTTGGATCGATCGCAACCGTCGGATCGTCGACGATCTCGGACGGATCGCCACGGTCCGAGATCGGTCGTGGCCGATCGGGATCAGGGCTTGGATCGATCGCAACCGTTGGATCATCGCCGATCTCGGACGGATCGCCACGGTCCAAGATCGGTTGTGGCCGATAGGGATCAGGGCTTGGATCGATCGCTACCGTTGGATCGTCGCCGATCTCTGACGGATTGCAACTATCCGAGATGGGTCGTGGCCGATCGGGATCAGGGCTTGGATCGATCGCAACCGTCGGATCTTTGCCGATCGGACTGATCGCCACGGTCCGAGATCGGTCGTCACCGATCGGGATCAGGGCTTGGATCGATCGCAACCGTTGGATCGTCGCCGATCTCGGACAGATCGCCACGGTCCGAGATCGGTCATGGCCGATCGGGATCAGGGCTTGGATCGATCGCAACCGTCGGATCGTCGACGATCTCGGACGGATCGCCACGGTCCGAGATCGGTCGTGGCCGATAGGGATCAGGGCTTGGATCGATCGCTACCGTCGGATCGTCGCCGATCTCGGACGGATCGCCACGGTCCGATATCGACCGTGGCCGATCGGGATCAGGGCTTGGATTGATCGCAACCATCGGATCGTCGCCGATCTCGGACGGATCGCCACGGTCCGAGATCGGTCGTGGCCGATAGGGATCAGGGCTTGGATCGATCGCTACCGTCGGATCGTCGCCAATCTCGGACGGATCGCCACGGTCCGATATCGACCGTGGCCGATCGGGATCAGGGCTTGGATCGATCGCAACCGTCGGATCGTCGTCGATCTCGGACGGATCGCCACGGTCCGAGATCGGTCATGGCCGATAGGGATCAGGGCTTGGATCGATCGCAACCGTTGGATCATCGCCGATCTCGGACGGATCGCCACGGTCCGAGATCGGTCGTGGCCGATCGGGATCAGGGCTTGGATCGATCGCAACCATCGGATCGTCGACGATCTCGGTCGGATCGCCACGGTCCGAGATCGGTCGTGGCCGATCGAGATCAGGGCTTGGATCGATCGCAACCGTTGGATCGTCGCCGATCTCGGACGGATCGCCACGGTCCGAGATCGGTCGTGGCCGATCGGGATCAGGGCTTGGATCGATCGCAACCGTTGGATCGTCGCCGATCTCGGACGGATCGCCACGGTCCGAGATCGGTCGTGGCCGATCGGGATCAGGGATTGGATCGATCGCAACCGTTGGATCGTCGCCGATCTCGGATGGATCGCCACGGTTCGAGATCGGTCGTGGCCGATCGGGATCAGGGCTTGGATCGATCGCAACCGTCGGATCGTCGCCGATCTCGGACGGATCGCCACGGTCCGAGATCGGTCGTGGCCGATAGGGATCAGGGCTTGGATCGATCGCTACCGTCGGATCGTCGCCGATCTCTGACGGATTGTAACTGTCCGAGATGGGTTGTGGCCGATCGGGATCAGGGCTTGGATCGATCGCAACCGTCGGATCGTTGACGATCTCGGACGGATCGCCACGGTCTGAGATCGGTCGTGGCCGATCGGGATCAGGGCTTGGATCGATCGCAACCGTTGGATCATCGCCGATCTCGGACGGATCGCCACGGTCCGAGATCGGTCGTGGCCGATCAGGATCAGGGCTTGGATCGATCTTAACCGTCGGATCGTCGACGATCTCGTTCGGATCGCCACGGTCCGAGATCGGTCGTGGCCGATCGGGATCAGGGCTTGGATCGATCACAACCGTCGTATCTTTGTCGATCGGATGGATCGCCACGGTCCGAGATCGGTCGTGGCCGATCGGGATCAGGGCTTGGATCGATCGCAACCGTCGGATTGTCGCCGATCTCGGATGGATCGCCACGGTCCGATATCGACCGTGGCCGATCGGGATCAGGGCTTGGATCGATCGCAACCGTCGGATCGTCGTCGATCTCGGACGGATCGCCACGGTCCGAGATCGGTCGTGGCCGATCGGATCAGGGCTTGGATCGATCGCTACCGTTGGATCGTCGTAATTATTAACATTAATTATAAATATAATCATTTATAAATATTAACAAATAGCTTGCGACGCCTTAGCGACACAGTTTAAAAAAATATAAATAAATATTGCGACAAAATATATGTGTCGCAATATTATTAGAATACATATAACTGATTAAAATATTAAAAAATATTTGCGACGCAATTTCTCGTCGCAATTATTATAATAAATTTAAATATTTTCATTTAAAAATATTTAAAAAATAATTGCGATGCACTTATTGCGTCGCAATATATGTAATAACTTTTTTTATTAATCAATTTAAATTATTTAAAAAATATTGCGACGCCTTAGCGACGCAATTATTAGAAAAATAAAATTATTTTTCCCGCCATGTGATGGCGCCAATTTAGCGACGCTTTAGCGACGCATTTATTGGCGTCGCTATATTTTCATAAAAGTATTTTTTACATTTATTAATGACGGGATAGCGACGCCCACGTGCGTCGCTAAGAAAAAAAAAAAAAATTTATTGCGACGCAATTAGCGACGCCAATTTGGCGTCGCTAATTACCTGTATATAAACCCTCCTTTCTTCTTTCGTCCTTCCGGTCTGACCTAGCCGCCACCGCCGTGACTCCCAGCCCCCCCGAAACTCCGGCATCTCCTCCGACTCCCAGCCCCCCTGAGGATCTCCTCCGACTCCGGCTATCCGGCCAAGGCGAATCTCAACAAAGGTTAGCCCAAAAAATCCCAAAAAAAAATTTTTTTTCTGTTTTTTTTTATTTACCTGCTGCCGTCTTCTCCGGCCACGGCAGGTCCGTGGCCGTCTTCTCCGGCCACGGCCGCTGCCATGGCCGGCAGTGGCCTGGCCACGGTGGCCAGGCCACTGTTAATAAAAAAAAAAAATTTTTTTTTAAACAGGGGGGAGGGGAGGAAACCCCCCCCGCCCCCCCTTTGTTTTCATGTCCGGCCACGGCCGTGGCCGCGGCCGGACAAGGCGGCCACGGCCGCTGCCGTGGCCGTCTTTTCCGGCCACGGCCGCTGCCGTGGCCGGCAGTGGCCTGGCCACGGTGGCCAGGCCACTGTTAATAAAAAAAAAAATTTTTTTTTTAAACAGGGGGGAGGGGAGGAAACCCCTCCCCGCCCCCCTTTGTTTTCATGTCCGGCCACGGCCGTGGCCGCGGCCGGACAAGGCGGCCACGGCCGCTGCCGTGGCCGTCTTCTCCGGCCACGGCCGCTGCCGTGGCCGGCAGTGGCCTGGCCACGGTGGCCAGGCCACTGTTAATAAAAAAAAAAAATTTTTTTTTAAACAGGGGGGAGGGGAGGAAACCCCCCCCCCGCCCCGCCTTTGTTTTCATGTCCGGCCACGGCCGTGGCCGCGGCCGGACAAGGCGGCCACGGCCGCTGCCGTGGCCGTCTTCTCCGACCATGGCCACTGCCGTGGCCGGCAGTGGCCTGGCCACGGTGGCCAGGCCACTGTTAATAAAAAAAAAATTTTTTTTTAAACAGGGGGGAGGGGAGGAAACCCCCCCCCGCCCCCCCTTTGTTTTCATGTCCGGCCACGGCCGTGGCCGCGGCCGGACAAGGCGGCCACAGCCGCTGCCGTGGCCGTCTTCTCCGGCCACGGCAGCGGCCGTGGCCGGCAGTGGCCTGGCCACGGTGGCCAGGCCACTGTTACAAAAAAAAAAAATTTTTTTTTAAACAGGGGGGAGGGGAGGAAACCCCCCCCCGCCCCCCCTTTGTTTTCATGTCCGGCCACGGCCGCTGCCGTGGCCGGCAGTGGCCTGGCCACGGTGGCCAGGCCACTATTATAAAAAAAAATTTTTTTTTAAACAGGGGGGAGGGGAGGAAACCCCCCCCCCCCCCCCCCTTTGTTTTCATGTCCGACCACGGCCGTGGCCGCGGCCGGACAAGGCGGCCACGGCCGCTGCCGTGGCCGCCGGCCGCTGCCGTGGCCGGCAGTGGCCTGGCCACGGTGGCCAGGCCACTGTTAAAAAAAAAAAAAAAATTTTAAACAGGGGGGAGGGGAGGAAACCCCCCCCCCCCCCCCCCCGCCCCCCCTTTGTTATCTTGTCCGGCCACGGCCGCTGCCGTGGCCGCAGTGGCCTGGCCACGGTGGCCAGGCCACTGTAATCAAAAAATTTTTTTTTTTTTTAAGAGGGGGCCGGGGAGGGGAGGAAACCCCCCCGCCCCCCCTTTGTTATCTTGTCCGGCCACGGTAGTTGCCGTGGCCGGCAGTGGCCTGGCCACGGTGGCCAGGCCACTGTGAAAAAGAAAAAAAAAATTTTGGGGTCATAGCAGGGGGGAGGGGGGAAACCCCCCGCCCCCCTGTGAAAAAAAAAAAAAATTTTTTTCTTAATTTAAGCAGAATGTTTATTTAATTTACATATTATGTATGCAATAATTAATTTAAGCAGAATGTTTATGACAATAGTATTTGTGCATTTATACTCATTTACATTTGTTATGTTTTGATAAATTTAAATATTTTCCTGCAAACTTAATGATGCATTACATTTTGAAATGCTAAATAAAATGTTTTGTTGTTATATTATTTAATTTTCAGCAACAAATACTAGTTGCAATGATTTACATTTTAGTATTCGCAAACCTTTGTATTTGACACAATAATCTTAAAAAAGTTAGTGATTACATGTATAATTCACAAGATGTTAAGAATAACAAGCATAAGTTCGATTGTCTTCGGACTTTCATAATCACAGCACTTTAATTAACCTTTAGACCCGTTTGAGAATTTGTAAGCCTTAGTCTTGCAAATTCTCAAATTGTCCTGGTGGACAGTTTGGGAATATTTCTTGTGACATGTTAGTCTGCTAGTAATTGTCGTGGGGTGAGATTTCGGTTTGCATTTGCTCATACGTTCTCCTAGTGTGGCTTATATACCACACATGTAGGAGAACATATGGGGAAATGCTGCCGAAATTTCAATATTGCCGATCGATGATAATTAATAGCATAATAACATATCACAAAAAATATTCTTGAATGGGATAGGGCCTTACCTTGTAGACATGGAGTGAAGGTAGAATTATTTAAGACACTTGAATTCTTGTGAAGTCTAATGACTAAACGCATCGCCTTATGGCCCGACACAAACTCAAGCCCTCTCTTTAGCCATTAACCTATGCATCGGTCCTTCCTAGCAATTGGTTGTAATTATATTAGTACATAAATATATCTAAATTATTTGCGTACTTATAAATGATTTAATTGGTTGTAATTAACCTTAATTAGTTGTGCCCAAGAAATAATTTAGATATATATGTATTAATACTAATATAGTTTTATTTTTTGGTTTTAATTAATGCTTTACCAGACTTTGTATAAGTCGGACAAAAATGAGCGGGACTCGCTCATGGATGTATGCAAGGATAAAAGATGGCTTGCTGAATCCAGATTTTCTGAATGGATTGGAAGAGTTTATCGCATTTGCATGTAGCCAACCTGAATGGATGGATGGGCCTAGGATTAGGTGCCCATGCAACTTCCACAGGTGTCAGAATAAAGCCTACAGAGATGTGGAAACTATTAAGGTGCATTTGTGTAAGAAGGGTTTTGTGCCTGATTACTATGTTTGGTACTGTCATGGTGAACCAGAGGATATTCCAGCAGTTGTTATAGGCGAACAAGAGTCAATTCCCGTAGAAGAACCATTTGTGAATTTAAACACATATGAACAAATGGTTATGAATGCATCGGGTAATGACTTCAATCAGAATACATTTATGGAAGAACCAAACCCAGAAGCACAACAATTTTACGATATGTTGAGTGCTGCCAATCAAGAATTGTATCCTGGGTGTGAGGGTCATTCCCAGTTCTCTACAGCTGCTCGAATGTTGAATATTAAGGCAGAACATCGATTATCAGAGAAGGCGTTCAATTCTGTAGCTGAGTTAATCAAAGAAATTCTGCCAAATGATAATGTTGCCACAGACAGTTTTTACGCAACAAAGAAGTTGTTGCGTGGGCTTGGGCTTCCAGTTAATAAGATCGATTGTTGCTTGAACAATTGTATGATATTTTGGGGTGAAGACTCAGAGCTGATATGGTGTAAGATTTGCGGGCAATCGAGGTTCAAAAACACCGAAGGAGGAGCCGGTACAAGTAGGAGGAAAAGTGTGCCTTACAAGAGGATGCATTACTTTCCTCTTACCCCACGCCTGCAGAGATTATATAGATCTGAGGCAACAGCTGCTGATATGAGATGGCATGCCGAACATGAATCTAAAGAGGATGAAATGCGGCATCCATCAGATTCAAAGGCTTGGAAGCAGTTCAATGAAAATCATCCTGTTTTCGCTGAAGATATAAGGAATGTGAGATTAGGTCTTTGTACCGATGGCTTCCAACCATTTGGTCAAGCGGGGCAACAGTATTCATGTTGGCCTGTGATACTGACTATATAACCTTCCTCCGTGGAAGTGCATGAAAGATCCTGCAATGTTTTTAACCGTTTTGGTTCCAGACCATCAAATCCTAAGGAAAAGATTGATGTCTTTCTGCAACCGTTGGTGGCCGAATTGAAAATGTTGTGGGAAACAGGAGTGGTAGCCTACGACATTTCTATGAAACAAAATTTCTTATTGAGAGCTGCTTTGATGTGGACAATAAGTGATTTTCCGGCATATGCAATGTTGTCTGGTTGGAGCACTGCTGGACGTCTGGCATGCCCTCATTGCATGTATGATTCGGATGCATTTACATTGCAGAAGAGTGGTAAGCAGTCATGGTTTGATAACCATAGGAAGTTCTTGCCACCAAATCATCCTTACAGGCGTAACTTGATCGCCTTCCGGAAGAACAAAGCAGTCACAAAATTTGCCGAACCGGTTAGGTCCGGCATGGATCTATTTGATTCTATAGAGAATTTGGGGTTGATGTATGCATGGGAACCAGATGCAGATAGAATAAATAGCCGTATATGTAAAGAACATAACTGGAAGAAGCGAAGTATATTTTGGGATTTGCCTTATTGGAGCACAAATCTCATCCGGCACAACTTGGATGTCATGCATATAGAGAAAAATTTCTTTGATAACATATTTAACACGGTGCTAAACATCCCGGGAAAAACAAAAGATACTGCAAAGTCAAGAGAAGAACTTAATCAGTACTGTAGAAGAGGTGATTTGAGAAGGAGTGCCGATGGGACCTATCCTAAAGCATGTTACACTCTTGACAGAAATTCACGAGAAGTTTTATGTAACTGGCTAAGAGGGTTAAAATTTCCAGATGGTTATGCCTCAAATATCGGTAGGTGTGTGGACATGCATAAGCTCAAGTTGTTCGGCATGAAGAGCCATGACTGCCATGTTTTCATGCAACGATTATTACCTATAGCTTTTCGTGAGTTGCTTCCGCAACATGTCTGGAAAGCAATTACGGAGCTCAGCTTATTCTTCAAGGAGTTATCTGCCGCAGTCATTACTTCTGCATCAATGGCAAGGCTTGAGGAGGAAATTTCAATTATTTTATGCAAGCTTGAGCGAATATTTCCTCCCAGTTTTTTTGACTCAATGGAGCATTTACCGGTTCACTTGCCATACGAAGCGAGCATAGCTGGTCCTGTGCAGTATCGCTGGATGTATCCATTCGAGAGGTAAATATATACATATTAAGATATGTTGACATTTGAAATATTATTTCATTACTTGAAAAATTCGTTAATTTTTTTTTGCAACTTTACATATAGGTATCTTAAGAAGTTAAAAAATAATGTGCGTAATAAGGCTAGGGTTGAAGGTTCTATATGCAATGCACACTTGGTCGAAGAAGTTTCAGCTTTTGCCTCGCATTACTTTGAGGGTCACGTCCACACGAGGAGCCGAAATCATGGTCATAACGATGACGTATGTGTGGACGAAGCAGAAGCTAATGACGGTAGAATATCAATTTTTAAAGCTATCGGCCGTTCATTTGGTGGGCAGAAGTCAAGAAATCTTAGCGATATGGAGTATAATGCAGCACATTATTACATCCTAATGAACTGTCGAGAAGTCGATCCATATATTGAGTAAGTGTATACTTCAATGCTAAATTGAAAATTTAAATTTATATAATAATATACCATAATATTTAATTTCTAACAGTAGTTTTCATCCTTTTCATCCCATAAGGATGTTTTGTGATAGACAACGACAGATGAATCCCGACATCAGTCAAGTTGCAATTGGGCAGAAATTAGAAACGGAGTTTGCTTACTGGTTTTATGAATTTGTGAGTAGTATCACTCAATCAATTTCGATAATGGCTATTATTTTTTGAATTGGATGTCAATAGCTTATTAATTTATAGGTCAACGGTCCATGGTCCACAACCAACAATATTTTCATTAAATGTCTATCGCAATGGCCATTGAAGACCGTAACAACCTCTACTGGCTATTTTGTAAATGGTACAAATTTCAGATTGAACGATTAGCAGCTTCAAGAGGCACGCAGAACTGGGGCGTGTGTGTAAAAGGAGAAAGTGTTGGAGCAAATATGCAGGATTATTATGGAAAGTTAGTAGAGGTGGTTGAAGTTGAATATCCCGGTTGGCCTATGAAACGAACCGTATTGTTTCGTTGTGATTGGTTCGATCCGATAGTTCCTGTGGGCAAAAGGGTTCATAACGACTATAATTTGGTTGAAGTGAACCATCGACGAAGATTACAGAAATATGACCCATTCATCCTTGCATCCAAGCTCAGCAAGTCTTTTACTGTGGATATCCAAGTTTGCGCAACGACAAGCGAGATTGGTGGGCCGTTTCTAAAATCGTCCCACGTTCAACAATCGTATTAGAGGAGAGTTCATCAAGTCAATCAGCCGAGTGCCCTGCATTTCAAGAGGATGAGATGGAACTGCATGCAATTGAGGACGACACAAGAGCTCCTGAAACATCACTTAGAGATCCAAGTGGTGATGTCCAAGAAATTGCGGATGCAAATGTTCGGTTTTCTTCCGATAATGAAACTGATTTGCAATCCGATACGGCATCGGATGTTGAACCAACATTTCACGAAACAAATGACACCGATTAAACATAAAGGTTTTTTAAAATTTAACTTTTTTTATAAGTGTTAAATTCTTACATAGTCAATCATTAATCGTAATTTAATTGTGTGAATCCTTAGTATTTTCAGTATGAGGGGCAGAGGACGTAGTTTGGATCCTTCGACATCAGATCACATGAGCGTCGGAGATGGAGAGTTTGGATCTCCAGCAGAGGCGCAGCCTTCGACCTCTGCAGCAGTATTACCATCTACCCGATCGGCACAGACCTCCGAGAGTTCTTCCACCTTCGGCCGCACTTTACTTCGACTTGATGCTCAGGGGATGTAAGTATATATTAATTACAAATATTTGTTAATGTTTTTAAGTCATTAACTTATAAACTTGCATTTTTTTAACAGATTCATTGAGCAGCATCATGTCTCCAGCCACATCAGCGCCGTTTTTCAGAGGCGTGCAGATCCCAGTGGCTACGATTGGCGCCACGTATCGCCGGCCACGAGGGAGTTTTATTTTTCCGAGTTTCAGGTAAACTTATTAAATACAATTTAGTAGTGATATATAATTCTTTAAAGTTAATAAATTCAGAAACTAACTATTTATTTTAATGCAGAAAAAATTTACGTGGGATCCTGCCACCCATGATGCCATTAGGGCAGCATGGGAGGCTCTGACGCGGCGCCGATACTCCGACATGCTTCATCGTTGGAGGTCATCGGGTCAGCGTCCTGCGCACGTGCCAGAGGGTATTTGGCACGAGTGGCAGCAGGCCTGGGAGTCCGATGGCTGGCGCAGGAGGTCCGCATCAGCCAGCACGAACCGCCGATCTGAGAAGGGCGGTCGTGGCACGGGTCTCTCCTGTCATACATCGGGCTCCATTTCGATTCAGGAGCACAGACGGCGTATGGTAAGAAAACATAAATATTTTAATTACTATTTTAGTTCTTTACAAATATTTTTATTAATATCATTTTTTTATTGTTATAGACTGAGCAGGAGGGCGGAGATCCTGGTGAGTTTCGTCTATTCAGGGCGACACACACCAGGAGGGACGGCTCCTGGGTCGATACGCGATCACGGGAGGTTGCGGTAAGAAATTAGATTTATGTAGTATCTGTTTAATTTTTAAAATTTTATTTCTAGAAATTTATTAACTCATTTATTATTGATTTCATAATTTCAAGGCACGAGTCGATGAGCTTCGATCCCAGGCATCACAGGTCGACTCTACTGATGGGGAGACGCCCGTCGAACTCTCAGCAGATGAGAGTCGACGTGTGTTTTTGGAGGCTGTTGGTGCCCAGCCACGAGACCGCAGGGTCTATGGTATGGGCACTAGAGCTTCTACATTTTTTTCCCATCAGGCCTCCAGCTCGCGAGTTCCTGTTGATCTTCCTCCCGAGCGTTTAGAGGAGCTTCGCAGATCTATTGCAGAGGAGCTTCGCCAGGATTACGAGCAGGATTTTGAGGATCGTATGCGAGGCCGGGATCAGGAGGTTGCTGACATGCGAGATGAGATGCAGTATTTGCGGGATATAGTTAGACGCTTGTCGCAGAGTCTTCAGCCTCCACAGCCTCCACAGCCTTCACGTGATCATTCAGATTCTTGATGTATTTTTCTTTTTTTTTATGTTGTAAAAACTTTTAAATTTTAATATATAAATTATTTTTGGAAATTTATTATTGTTTGGATTGAGTGAAAAATGTTTGTATTAATATTTAGATTTAGCGAAATTTTATTAACCGTTTTAATTTTTAAATATTTTTAAAAAAATATTTTCGACGCTCTGCGACGCATAAAAATGCGTCGCTAAATTTAAAATTAAATTTTTTTAAAAAAATTAATTAATAAATATTGCGACGCAATTTATTGCGTCGCAATATTTAAAATTAAGATATAAAAATTAAAAATTTATTAATAAATATTGCGACGCATAAAATTGCGTCGCAATATTAAAAATTAATTTTTAATATATTAATTTTAAATATTACGACGCATCAAATTGCGTCGCAATAATAAAAAATAATTTTTAAAACAAATAAATTATTACTAAATCTTGCGACGCATTAATTGGGTCGCAATATTATTAATTATTTTTTTTGTTTTAAAATTTAATTTTAAATATTGCGACGCAATTATATGCGTCGCAATATTTATTAATAAATTTTTAATTTTTAAATATTAATTTTAAATATTGCGACGCAATAAATTGCGTCGCAATATTTGTTAATAAATTTTTTTTAAAAAATTTAATTTTAAATTTAGCGATGCATTTTTATGCGTCGCAGAGCGTCGCAATATTGCGACGCAATTGCGACAAAAGTGTATTGCGACGGGGAGTTGAGCGACGCCATCATTGCGTCGCTATACCATGTTTAGCGACGCAATTGCGACGCATTTTGGCGTCGCAATATTTTAAATTTCTTGTAGTGATCAGCCTGAGTGCTAGTAGATGTAACTGAATGTGGTTCATCCTTCTTGATAGCATAGTCAATATCCATGCAACCTAATTGAAGAAGAATTCTCTCCTTCCATAATTTATAATTATCACCACTTAAATCGGGAATGTCACATTTTATATCAGAAATATTAACAGGCAAAATAGCTGCATAAAAATAAAATCATGTTCATGTAATTGAATTTGAGGCATATAACTTGATGTCATGTTTTACCAATGTAAACATGCAATAACATGAATCAATAACATACAATAACTACCTGTGGGCTAAGTTATTATACTCAAATAGACTCATTAGCTTAATGATGTGACTAACAAATTATATTCCTTTCTTAATTCCTGTGGGTAATTAAGAAAATAATTTGTTATCGCATCCTAATTAATTATATTAGTGCAACAAAAATTCTGTGGGATAAGATTCATTACATTAATATAATTAGTCACAATTAATGTCATCTAACCTTATGTGATCTTTGCAACTCAATATATAATTTTGATTAATTAAAGATGCTGTGGCTACTCCTCAATTAATCAAAATCATATTGATTACATGACATTGAATTTCTTTATATGCATATAGATTAACCAATTTAGCATGATTATTAGGTAGTGATCTTAATCAACGTAACATTTTCAAATCAAGATCTGAGTTAGTCAAATTGGCCAGGCCAGTGAAAGAGAAGTGGGGGTCCCCCGTTGCTTTCCTTAGGTCAGTCAACGGAACCAATTAAGTAACCACAATCTCTTTACCTTTCTAGACACCAACTGATCAATAGACCTTGAAAGGATTTGCACTGTGATTTTACACTACCACCAAATTCATGCATAGAATAAATCTAGTACGCAGAACAGGAGACAACATTTCAATTATCTATTTAATGAATTTTGAAATTATCATCTTAAAAAAAAAATTGTTAATTAAAACACGTCCGATCGTAGCTCATTATTCCCTTGGGCCAGTCTATGCAAAACACCGTAGGCATAGAGACTCAAGAGGCGTATTTTAATACAAAAATTTAAACTCAAGAAACAAATGATAAAAATAAATCATGTTACATGATTTAATAAAATATTAAACAGATAATAAATGTATTTAAAATTCAACCAATCCATATTTTAAATCCCGTGAGAGAACGGAAAGAGCATAAGCGAGAAAAGCGAAAATCGAAACAGGCCACGTTTTCTCTTTTTTTTTTAATATGTCACCCCATGTGGTTATGGAAGCCACGTTTCCGCTGCATTTTCTTTCTTTAGTTTTTCCTTTCTTTAATGCTACGTTTCTTTTCTCTTCCTTTCTTTAATGCTATCTCTTTAATACCAAAAAGAAATCCAGGAAACCTTTAATGCCAGAAAGAAATCTTTAATAAAAAAGAAAGAGGCCACGTTTTGTTTCCAAAAAAAATCAAAATCTGAGATAGGTTTGATAGTTTCTGCTCAATTCCGTGAACAAAAATTCAAAATTGAGCAAAAACCGAAACCTGAGATCCAAAAAACTGAAAATAGAAAATACGCGGCATAAATTGCTTGAAAAGAGAAACTTGGATGGAAATAATCACAAAATAAGGCAGAGGTTTTAAAAAGCCCTGATACCAAATGTAAGACTTAATTTAAATATATTGATCACGATATTAATATATTTATTATGATCGATAATTACCTCCAGCCATTATTATTAATGGTTTATCCGATGAGGGTAAGGAATTCGATCTTCCTTGAATCAGCTGCACGGGATCTTGATCTTCCTTTCTTTAGAGAAGTCAATCAAGATCCATCGAGAGGAGGAGGAAAATCAATCAAGATCCATCGAAGGAGGAAGATCGAGATCCCTAAAGAAAGGAAGATCAAGATCCCATGCAGCTGATTCAAGGAAGATCGAATTCCTTACCCTCATCGGATAGACCATTAATAATAATGGCTGGAGGTAATTATCGATCATAACAAATATATTGATATCATGATCAATATATTTAAATTAAGTAGATAAGTACATTGTTGTTTATGTGCTATGATTGAGGATGATTTCATATGTGGATGCTATGCATGAGAGATGCAGTTATTATGACATTGATGTGATATATTACATGCAATTATTTAGTAAGTATAATCCATTGTTCATGCAATATAGAGATGTTATTGATATGAAAGATATGAGTGAAGCATCTTATGTTATTGGCATTAAGATCCATAGAGAAAGATCTCGAGGCATTTTGGGATTGTCTCAAGAAACTTATATCAATAAAGTCTTGGAGAGATTTCAGATGAAAAATTGTTCACCAAGTGTTGCACCTATAGTGAAGGGTGATAAGTTCGCTTTGAACCAGTGCCCTAAAAATGAACTTGAACGGGAACAGATGCACAACATTCCATATGCTTCAGCTGTTGGAAGCCTAATGTATGCTCAGGTTTGCACAAGACCTGACATTGCATTTGCAGTAGGAATGTTTGGAAGATATCAGAGTAATCCAGGTTTAGACCACTGGAGAGCTGCAAAAAAGGTCATGAGGTATCTTCAAGGGACCAAGAACTATATGCTCATGTATAAACGAACTGATCATTTGGAGATAGAGGGCTACTCAGATTTGGCCTTTGCTGGCTGTGTAGATTCTCGGAAATCAACATCAGGATTTATATTTATGTTAGCTAGTGGAGCCATATCATGGAGGAGTGCAAAGCAGACTTTAACTGCTACCTCTACTATGGAAGCGGAGTTCGTTGCTTGTTTTGAGGCTACATCGCAAGGTGTATGGTTGAAGAGTTTCATCTCAGGGCTTAGAATTGTTGACTCTATTACTAGGCCAATTAAACTGTACTGTGACAATTCAGTTGCTGTATTTTTGGCTAAAAACCATAAGAGTGGTAGTCGAAGTAAACATATCGACATTAAGTATTTAGCCATAAGAGAACATGTTAAAGAAAACAAAGTGGTCATAGAACATGTTAGCACTGAATTGATGATAGCTGATCCTTTGACTAAAGGCATGCCAATTAAGAATTTTAAGGATCATGTGATAAGAATGGGAGTTGGTTCCATGATATAATTGTATGGATAACAATTTGTACAAAGAAACTCTTATTTCAATTATTTGTTTATTTCTCATTCAGGTGTACACGTTATATGACTTTTGAGAAATGACAAACTTTTCTTTTGGACTCTGAATAAACATATGGTTTATTCATTATGTTATGTTGTCAGATTTGGAATAGTGGTAAAGAAATTGAATGCATTGTAATACATAGAAGATAATACTCAATTATAGAGGACCTATCGCTATGATTCATGTATTTAGTTTCTTGTTCAGTGTTGATAAAATATACGGACCAAGTGGGCCCTTTAAATGTTGAACGCTTGCTTGATGGGAGCATGCGGTGAAGGAAATTGAGTGTAAATTGGAAACCCTTCCTAAGGCTTTCAACATGGTTATCGAAAGAAAAACCTAATAAGCGGAGGCATTGAGTCCCTGATCAAGAGCACATCCTGAGGGCATACACCATCAGAGTGCGATGGCTCATTGATTGGAAGAACTCAATCAAGATCCATCGAGAGGAGGAAGATCAATCAAGATCTATCGAGAGGAGGAGGAAGATCAATCAAGATCCATCGAAGAAGGAAGATCGAGATCCTTAGAGAGAAGGAAGATTAAGATCCCGTGCAGCTGATTCAAGGAAGATCGGAATCCTTACCCTCATCGGAAAGAACATTAATAATAATGGCTGGAGGTATTTATCGATCATAAATATATTGATATCGTATTTCCGCATATTTGATATCGTGATCAATATATTTAAATTAAGTCTTACATTTGGTATCAGAGCTTTTTAAACCTCTGCCTTATTTTGTGAGTGTTTCAATCAAAGTTTCTCTTTTCAAGCAATTTATGCCGCGTGTTTTCCGTTTTCAGTTTTTCGGATCTCAGGTTTCTTTTTTTGCTCAGTTCTGATTTTTGTTCACGGAATTGAGCAGAAACCATTAAACCTATCTCAGATTCCGATTTTTGCGGAAACAAAACGTGGCCTCTTTCTTTTCTATTAAAGATTTCTTTCTGGCATTAAAGGTTTCCCGATTTCTTTTGGTATTAAAGAGATAGCATTAAAGAAAGGAAGAGAAAAGAAACGTAGCATTAAAGAAAAGAAAAACTAAAGAAAAGAAATGCAGCGGAAACGTGGCTTCCATAACCACATGCGGTGACATATTAAAAAAGAGAGAAAACTTTCGGTTTTCGCTTTTCTCGCTTATGGTCTTTCCGTTCTCTCACGGGATTTAAAATCTGGATTGGTTGAATTTTAAATGCATTTATTATCTGTTTAATGTTTTATTAAATCATGTAACATGATTTATTTTTATCATTTGTTTCTTGAGTTTAAATTTTTGTATTAAAATACGCCTCCTGAGTCTCTATGCCTACGGTGTTTTGCATAGACTGGCCCAAGGGAATAATGAGCTACGGCCGGACGTGTTTTAATTAACAAAAATTTTTCTTAAGATGATAATTTAAAATTCATTAAATAGATAATTGAAATGTTGTCTCTGTTCTGCATACTAGATTTATTCTATGCATGAATTTGGTGGTAGTGTGAAAATCACAGTGCAAATCCTTTCAAAGTCTGATTGGTCAGTTGGTGTCTAGAAAGGTAAAGAGATTGTGGTTACTTAATTGGTTCCGTTGACTGACCTAAGGAAAGCAACGGGGGACCCCCACTTCTCTTTCACTGGCCTGGCCAATTTGACTAACTCAGATCTTGATTTGGAAATGTTACGTTGATTAAGATCACTACCTAATAATCATGCTAAATTGGTTAATCTATATGCATATAATGGAATTCAATGTCATGATCAATATGATTTTGATTAATTGAGGAGTAGCCACAGCATCTTTGATTAATCAAAATTATATATTGAGTTGCAAAGATCACATAAGGTTAGATGACATTAATTGTGACTAATTATATTAATGTAATGAATCTTATCCCACAGGAATTTTTGTTGCACTAATATAATTAATTAGGATGCGATAAAAATTATTTTCTTAATTACCCATAGGAATTAAGAAAGGATATAATTTGTTAGTCACATCATTAAGTTAATGAGTCTATTTGAGTATAATAACTTAGCCCACAGGTAGTTATTGTATGTTATTGATTCATGTTATTGCATGTTTACATTGGTAAAACATGACATCAAGTTATATGCCTCAAATTCAATTACATGAACATGATTTTATTTTTATGCAGCTATTTTGCCTGTTAATATTTCTGATATGAAATGTGACGTTCCCGATTTAAGTGGTGATAATTATAAATTATGGAAGGAGAGAATTCTTCTTCAATTAGGGTGCATGGATATTGACTATGCTATCAGGAAGGATGAACCACATTCAGTTACATCTACTAGCACTCAGGCTGAGATTGCTGCGTATGAACGATGGGAACGGTCCAATCGCCTCAGTATGATGTTCATACGTACTAAAATTTCTGCTAGTATACGTGGTTCAATTCCTGAGTGCAAAAATGTCAAGGAACTTCTGAAGGCTATTGATGCACAATTTGAGTCTTCAGATAAGGCAATGGCTAGCACCCTAATGACAAAATTATCATCAATGAAGCTCACTACGGTTGGAGGTGTGCGTGAGCACATCATGAAGATGAGGGACATTGCGCTCAGTTGAAATCCCTAGAGGTTGAGATGTCAGAATCTTTCTTGGTGCACTTTATTTTGAGCTCACTCCCACAGCAGTATAGTCCCTTCAAAATATCTTACAACACACATAAGGACAAATGGTCAATTAATGAACTTCTGACCATGTGTGTTCAAGAGGAAGGGAGGCTGATTTTAGAAATGGGAGAAAGTGCACATTTAGTCACTCAGAGAAAGACTAAAGCTCCCAAAGCCAAACGCAAAGGAAAGGGTAAAGTATCCATCCATACAGAAGACAAGAAGGAGTCCAAGTGCTTCTTTTGCAAGAAGAAAGGGCATATAAAGAAAGATTGTCTCAAATTCAAAGCTTGGCTTGACAAGAAAGGTACTCTAACCTCATTCGTATGTCATGAATCCAATTTGGTTATATGTCATAACACATGGTGGATTGATTCTGGTTCTACAATCCATGTTTCAAATACCTTGCAGGGTTTTCTAAATCAAAGGAAACCATTGGGAAGTGAACAAAGCATCTATTCAGGAAACAAGATGGGTTCACATGTGGAAGCAATTGGGACGTGCAGACTTATTTTACATTCTGGTTTTGTTTTGGATTTGGAAAAGACATTTTATATTCCAAGTTTCTCTAGAAATTTGATTTCAGTGTCAAGGCTTGTACCAGCAGGATACTCCTTTAATTTTAATAAAAGCTCTGTTGATTTATTTTATAAATCTAAGCTTATTGGGAATGGTACATTGTCAGACAATCTTTTCCAAATTAATTTGAAAAATAATACCACCTATAATGTGATGCACGCCCAAACTGGTATGAAAAGATGTGTTATAAATGAGAATTCCTCTATTTTGTGGCATCGGAGATTAGGTCATATCTCCATTGAGAGAATTAAAAGATTAGTAAAAGATGGAGTACTTGATACTCTTGATTTTACTGATTTTGACACTTGTGTGGACTGCATAAAGGGAAAGCAAACCAACAAGTCCAAGAAAATGCCAAGAGAAGTTCGGAAATACTGGAGATCATACATACGGATATCTGTAGCCCAGATATGGATTCGTATGGTCAGAGATACTTCATCTCATTTATTGATGACTATTCACGATATATGTATCTCTACCTACTTCATAATAAGAACGAAGCATTAGATGCCTTTAAGGTATTTAAGGCAGAAGTAGAGAAACAATGCGGCAAGCAAATTAAAATCGTGAGGTCAGATAGAGGTGGAGAATATTATGGTAGATACACTGAGAATGGACAAGCACCTGGTCCGTTTGCTCGGTTTCTTGAAGAAAATGGAATTGTTGCACAATACACCATGCCAGGGTCTCCTGACCAAAACGGTGTAGCTGAAAGGAGAAACCGGACATTATTGGACATGGTAAGGAGCATGATTGTCAGCTCTAACTTACCTAAATCCTTGTGGACTGAAGCTCTTAAAACTGCTGCGTATATATTGAATCGGGTTCCAACCAAGGCTGTTTCCAAAATGCCATTTGAGTTATTTAAAGGTTGGAAACCAAGTCTGCAACATATACGTGTTTGGGGATGCCCATCTGAAGTAAGAGTCTATAATCCACAAGAAAAGAAACTAGACCCAAGGACTATTAGTGGATACTTTATTGGATATGCTGAGAAGTCCAAGGGTTATAGATTTTATTGTCCATCTCACAGCACTAGGATTGTGGAATCAAGAAATGCAAAATTTCTTGAGAATGACTTGATCAGTGGGAGTGATCAATCTCAGTATTTGGCTTCTTCTGAGAAAGATCATTCAGTTATTCCAGCTTCCACTTCAAGTGAGGGATTGGTTGTTATTTATAGCACTCCTCAAACTCAATTAAGTGCCCAACAACCAGTCATTGAGATTTCACAAGCTGATGGTAATCTAGAAGATCATGTTGTTCATCAACAATCAGTTGTGCAAGATACTCCTCAAGAGGTCATTGACACAACATTAAGAAGATCAACTAGAATAAAGAAATCAGCAATTCCTAGTGATTATGTTGTGTATCTACATGAATCTGACTATAACATTGGAGCCGAAAATGATCCTGAAACGTTTTCACAAGCCATGAGTTCTAAGGAATCAAACTTGTGGTTCAATGCCATGAAGGACGAGATGGAATCTATGGCATCTAATCGAGTCTGGGATCTTGTTGAGTTGCCTGATGGTGTAAAAGCCATTGGATGTAGATGGATCTTCAAAATAAAGAAAGACTCACAAGGCAACATTGAGAGATATAAAGCAAGACTCGTTGCCAAAGGATTCACTCAGAGGGAAGGAATCGACTACACGGAGACATTTTCTCCTGTATCCAAGAAAGACTCTCTCCGAATAATTATGGCATTGGTAGCTCATTTTGATTTTGAGTTACATCAAATGGATGTGAAGACCGCATTCCTTAATGGAGATCTAGAGGAAGAGGTTTACATGAAACAGCCTGAAGGATTTTCCTCTGGTGATGGTGAGCATTTGGTTTGCAAGCTTAAGAAATCCATATATGGATTGAAACAAGCCTCACGTCAGTGGTATTTAAAATTTCATGATGTGATCTCTTCCTTTGGTTTTGAAGAGAACATCATGGATCAATGTATATACCAGAAGGTTAGTGGGAGCAAAATTTGTTTCTTGGTCCTATATGTGGATGACATTCTACTTGCAACCAATGATAAAGGGTTGCTATATGAGGTGAAACAATTTCTCTCCAAAAATTTTGATATGAAAGATATGAGTGAGGCATCTTATGTCATTGGCATTAAGATCCATAGAGAAAGATCTCGAGGCATTTTGGGATTGTCTCAAGAAACTTATATCAATAAAGTCTTGGAGAGATTTCAGATGAAAAATTGTTCACCAAGTGTTGCACCTATAGTGAAGGGTGACAAGTTCGCTTTGAACCAGTGCCCTAAAAATGAACTTGAACGGGAACAGATGCACAACATTCCATATGCTTCAGCTGTTGGAAGCCTAATGTATGCTCAGGTTTGCACAAGACCTGACATTGCATTTGCAGTAGGAATGTTGGGAAGATATCAGAGTAATCCAGGTTTAGACCACTGGAGAGCTGCTAAAAAGGTCATGAGGTATCTTCAAGGGACCAAGGACTACATGCTCATGTATAGACAAACTGATCATTTGGAGATAGAGGGCTACTCAGATTCGGACTTTGCTGGCTGCGTTGATTCTCGGAAATCAACATCAGGATTTATATTTATGTTAGCTGGTGGAGCCATATCATGGAGGAGTGCAAAGCAGACTTTGACTGCTACCTCTACTATGGAAGCGGAGTTCGTTGCTTGTTTTGAGGCTACATCGCAAGGTGTATGGTTGAAGAGTTTCATCTCAGGGCTTAGAATTGTTGACTCTATTACTAGGCCAATTAAACTGTACTGTGACAATTCAGCTGCTGTATTTTTGGCTAAAAACCATAAGAGTGGTAGTCGAAGTAAACATATCGACATTAAGTATTTAGCCATAAGAGAACGTGTTAAAGAAAACAAAGTGGTCATAGAACACGTTAGCACTGAATTGATGATAGCTGATCCTTTGACTAAAGGCATGCCAATTAAGAATTTTAAGGATCATGTGATAAGAATGGGAGTTGGTTCCATGATATAATTGTATGGATAACAATTTGTACAAAGAAACTCTTATTTCAATTATTTATTTATTTCTCATTCAGGTGTACACGTTATATGACTTTTGAGAAATGACAAACTTTTCTTTTGGACTCTGAATAAACATATGGTTTATTCATTATGTTATGTTGTCACATTTGGAATAGTGGTAAAGAAATTGAATGCATTGTAATACATAGAAGATAATACTCAATTATAGAGGACCTATCGCTATGATTCATGTATTTAGTTTCTTGTTCAGTGTTGATAAAATATACGGACCAAGTGGAAGAATGTAATAACCCGTCGCTATTGATGGTCCTTATTTTATTACTAACATTTCACTAATTAAGGAGTGATAACAGCCCCCCCTTTAAATGTTGAATGCTTGCTTGATGAGAGCATGCGGTGAAGGGAATTGAGTATAAATAGGGAACCCTTCCTAAGGCTTTCAACATGGTTATCGAAAGAAATACCTAATAAGCGGAGGCATTGAGTCCCTGATCAAGAGCACATCCTGAGGGCATACACCATCAGAGTGCGATGGCTCATTGATTGAAAGAACTCAATCAAGATCCATCGAGAGAAGGAAGATCAATCAAGATCTATCGAGAGGAGGAGGAAGATCAATCAAGATCCATCGAAGAAGGAAGATCGAGATTCCTAGAGAGAAGGAAGATCAAGATCCCGTGCAGCTGATTCAAGGAAGATTGGATTCCTTACCCTCATCGGAAAGGAATGTACCAGTAGGATACTCCTTTAATTTTAATAAAAAGCTCTGTTGATTTATTTTATAAATCTAATTTATAGAGAAACTTGGAATATAAAATATCTTTTCCAAATCCAAAACAAAACCAGAATATAAAATAAGTCTGCACGTCCCAATTGCTTCCACATATGAACCCATCTTGTTTCTTGAATAGATGCTTTGTTCACTTCCCAATGGTTTCCTTTGATTTAGAAAATCCTGCAAGGTATTTGAAACATGGATTGTAGAACCAGAATCAATCCACCATGTGTTATGACATATAACCAAATTGGATTCATGACATACGAATGAGGTTAGAGTACCTTTCTTGTCAAGCCAAGCTTTGAATTTGAGACAATCTTTCTTTATATGCCCTTTCTTCTTGCAAAAGAAGCACTTGGACTCCTTCTTGTCTTCTGTATGGATGGATACTTTACCCTTTCCTTTGCGTTTGGCTTTGGGAGCTTTAGTCTTTCTCTGAGTGACTAAATGTGCACTTTCTCCTATTTCTAAAATCAGCCTCCCTTCCTCTTGAACACACATGGTCAGAAGTTCATTAATAGACCATTTGTCCTTATGTGTGTTGTAAGATATTTTGAAGGGACTATACTGCGTGGGAGTGAGCTCAAAATAAAGTGCACCAAGAAAGATTCTGACATCTCAACCTCTAGGGATTTCAACTGATCCGCAATGTCCCTCATCTTCATGATGTGCTCACGCACACCTCCAACAATAGTGAGCTTTATTGATGATAATTTTGTCATTAGGGTGCTAGCCATTGCCTTATCTGAAGACCCAAATTGTGCATCAATAGCCTTCAGAAGTTCCTTGACATTTTTGCACTCAGGAATTGAACCACGTATACTAGCAGAAATTTTAGTACGTATGAACATCATACTGAGGTGATTAGACCGTTCCCATCGTTCATACGCAGCAATCTCAGCCTGAGTGCTAGTAGATGTAACTGAATGTGGTTCATCCTTCATGATAGCATAGTCAATATCCATGCACCCTAATTGAAGAAGAATTCTCTCCTTTCATAATTTATAATTATCACCACTTAAATCGGGAATGCCACATTTCATATCAGAAATATTAATAGGCAAAATAGCTGCATAAAAATAAAATCATGTTCATGTAATTGAATTTGAGGCATATAACTTGATGTCTTGTTTTACCAATGTAAACATGCAATAACATGAATCAATAACATACAATAACTACCTGTGGGCTAAGTTATTATACTCAAATAGACTCATTAGCTTAATGATGTGACTAACAAATTATATTCCTTTCTTAATTCTTGTGGGTAATTAAGAAAATAATTTGTGATCACATCCTAATTAATTATATTAGTGCAACAAAAATTCCTGTGGGATAAGATTCATTACATTAATATAATTAGTCACAATTAATGTCATCTAACCTTATGTGATCTTTGCAACTCAATATATAATTTTGATTAATCAAAGATGCTGTGGCTACTCCTCAATTAATCAACATCATATTGATCACATGACATTGAATTCCATTATATGCATATAGATTAACCAATTTAGCATGATTATTAGGTAGTGATCTTAATCAACGTAACATTTCCAAATCAAGATCTGAGTTAGTCAAATTGGCCAGGCCAGTGAAAGAGAAGTGGGGGTCCCCCGTTGCTTTCCTTAGGTCAGTCAATGGAACCAATTAAGTAACCACAATCTCTTTACCTTTCTAGACACCAACTGACCAATAGACCTTGAAAGGATTTGCACTGTGATTTTCACACTACCACCAAATTCATGCATAGAATAAATCTAGTACGCATAACAGGAGACAACATTTTAATTATCTATTTAATGAATTTTGAAATTATCATCTTAAGAAAAATTTTTGTTAATTAAAACACGTCCGGCCGTAGCTCATTATTCCCTTGGGCCAGTCTATGCAAAACACCGTAGGCATAGAGACTCAGAAGGCGTATTTTAATACAAAAATTTAAACTCAAGAAACAAATGATAAAAATAAATTATGTTACATGATTTAATAAAACATTAAACAGATAATAAATGTATTTAAAATTCAACCAATCCATATTTTAAATCCCGTGAGAGAACGGAAAGACCATAAGCGAGAAAAGCGAAAATCGAAACAGGCCATGTTTTCTCTCTTTTTTAATATGTCACCGCATGTGGTTATGGAAGCCACGTTTCCGCTGCATTTCCTTTCTTTAGTTTTTCCTTTCTTTAATGCTACGTTTCTTTTCTCTTCCTTTCTTTAATGCTATCTCTTTAATACCAAAAAGAAATCCGGAAAAACCTTTAATGCCAGAAAGAAATCTTTAATAGAAAAGAAAGAGGCCACGTTTTGTTTCCGCAAAAAATTGGAATATGAGATAGGTTTAATGGTTTCTGTCAATTCCGTGAACAAAGATCAGAACTGATCGAAACCTAGATCCGAAAAACTGAAAATGGAAAACATGCGGCATAAATTGCTTGAAAAGAGAAACTTGGATGGAAATACTCACAAAATAAGGCAGAGGTTTTAAAAAGCTCTGATACCAAATATAAGACTTAATTTAAATATATTGATCACGATATCAATATATTTATTATGATCGATAATTACCTCCAGCCATTATTATTAATGATCTATCCGATGAGGGTAAGGAATTCGATCTTCCTTGAATCAGCTGCACGGGATCTTGATATTCCTTTCTTTAGGGATCTCGATCTTCCTCCTTCGATGGATCTTGATTGATCTTCCTCCTCCTCTCGATGGATCTTGATTGAGTTCTTCTAATCAACGAGCCATCGCATTCTAATGGTGTATGCCCTCAGGATGTGCTCTTGATCAGGGACTCAATGCCAATGCCTCTGCTTATTAGGTTTTTCTTTCGATAACCTTTGTTGAAAACCTTAGGAATGGTTCCCTATTTATACTCAATTCCCTTCACCGCATGCTCCCATCAAGCAAGCGTTCAACATTAAAGGGGGGGCTGTTATCACTTCTTAATTAGTGAAATGCTAGTAAATAAAATAAGGACCATTAAAAGGCGATGGGTTATTATAACTTCCAGTCGATTCCACTAGTCCCCAGCTCAAAGGTGCTAGCTTTCCTCGGATTAGATCCGGCAAGGAGTGACCCGGATCGAAGGGACTGAAAAGATATCAAAAGGACGGCTCTTTCTCTCCGAAGAAAGATGGATCAAAAGCTCGAACTTTTTTTTCTTTTTCTTTTTGGTTTCCAAGCTACTCAACCAGTGAGAGAGAGCTGTGGAGAAAACAGAAGGCACGGAGGAGAGAAGTAGGGGAAAAGTGGCGAGAGGTAGAATAGGAGCCTCCCACGAGAGAGAGAGAGAGAGAGAGAGAGAAGAAGGCGAGGTGAATCTCTTGTTGGCCTTTGCCAGGCTACCAGTTCCTTCCTCGCCACAAGGCTCCCACCCTTCGCCCCCACCAGAGCCCCAAGGCTACATTTCGCATTAAAAATGGCTTTTTGAGGTCATGTGTAGCGACGCAATCGAGACGGTGTTATTCTATGGTTTTTTGTCCGGAAGCAAGAGGGCCCTTTCCTTCGTTATCGTCGCCCCTTCTCCACTCTCTTCCTCCCGCGCGGTCGCTTTGGAACAGATGAGTTACGTGGCGGAAGGGTGTCCACAGTCCACACGAGAGGAGCCGGGTCGCTTGGAGTGCTTGTGGACCACTACAAGTGCCAGAAGTGGAAACTGGGAGGAAGAAAAAAAAAAAAAAATTGCAGCGCTACTGGATTCCGGAAGTGGAAACAAGTGTGTTTGTTACTTTGTTTTAGCGTTTTTTCACCTCCTCGAAGTACCTATTGGTGTTGGAAAAGAAGGAGTTTTATAGCGAAGGGCTATTGGGATTTGGATTCTCTGGCGCCGATATTAAATTAGTCGAGTTGCATGTGATAGCGAAATTGAAGGATATATATATATATATATATATAATTGAAGGAGATAATCTTTGATGTTGTTCCCAATGGATTGGATTTGGAGTCGTTTCAGGCTTCATGTCCATTATCCACGGCAAGATGTATTGGCTTTTAGTGATGCAAGGATATGCAACTGCATAGGATTTCTGTGCTATGATAGCATCCTTAGACAATTTTGGCTGAAGACTCCGTTGGCATTGGAGTCCCATGAATAGATAGCCCGCCTGGAGCTGATGTGCATACCAGAAGAAACGAAGCAAGGCCTAGCTTTGCTGTATGAGATGCACAAGTCCAACGGAAAGCTGAAGGTAACATCATAAACTCACCACTCCCGGAAAAAAAAAAAAAAAAAGGCCTAAAGCAAAACTTCAATATAAAGCTTTTAGATAAAAGCTTTATTTAAAATGTATTGAATATTAATTTTAACATAATATAATATATTATAATTATGCAATATATTAAAATACTAACATTATTATAATACTATATACTATTATAGTAGAAAATTATTATTTTTATAAGACATAAAAAATACTAATACAATAAAACTAATCACAATCTATCTTTTTAGGGTTTTGCTATGGCACTCTTTTATTTTTTTGGCTAAATTGCATAATTAATCCCTGTACTAAGAGGGTTGTGTCACTTTGGTTCTTGAACTTTAAAAAGTTATAAAAATAATCCTGAACTTTCTGTTTGTATCACTTTGATCCCTACCGTTAAATAGAAAAAACGTCGTTTATTTTTATCCTACACGTGGCATCCAAGTGAAAAAAAATAAATTTAAATTCCATAATTAATCCGTTAACTCATTATTTAATAATTTAAAAAATATAAAAAAAATAAACTTTTTTCATCCTAATTTGTTCTAATCTGTGAGTGTCCACGTACCCGTTGTTAACCCATTATTTTTTAGCCTATAATAAATGTATGTCCAATGGTGTTGGTCCTTTCCTATTTTCTAAAATACCATTTAATATTTGGATCCTTTTGTTTTTTACTATTAGACTCCATCTCATTAAGAAGATATACACTTCATGTCATCAACTTGACATTCATTATACCCATCAATTTTAATTATTTACATATTAATAATTAAAATTTAATTTTATTATTTCTGATAATTACTAAAATCATTGCTACACACCTAGAATTATGAATTATGAAAACTATCTTTATTTTACATTATTTTAACTAAATTAATATTAAAATAATTATCTTAACACTTAAAAGCTTGTTGGAAAGATGTCAATGAATCAGAATATCTTTTTTCTTTTTTCCCTTCTTTTGCTAAACATATCTCTATTTTTTTCTTTCTCCAATCGTGTCATTGTTGAATGAGGCTTGGTATTTATAACGTTGGATCATGGATGCATGAAACCATGCTGTCAATGGAAAAGAAATATCTGAAGTATCCATTATCGATGATATCTAAAAATATAGTATGAGAAAGTGGTCAAAGGCTGAAAACCACTCGAATGTCTTTTGTTTTTGTTTTTTTCTTAAAAAAAAAAGAAACAAAATGGGTTGGAGCCGAGTCAAGCTTGATTTTTTTATATTATTTCTACACGTACGTAGGACCTCTGTTCGTCTTATCTCACTTATTTTTTTCGCTAGTTTTTGCTCCCACCTTGTTTTTTTCCTGCCTAGGGATGCTGAATTGCTGATCCATACTTTCTGCCTCTGTTTGTTCCATCCAATTAATCTTTATGTTTTTCCCCATTGATTACTCCTATGATTGAACATCGGTGATAATAAAACAAATAATAAAATACCAATACATGATAAGCTTCTATCAGTTAATAAAATCGGTTTTAAGTTTTAACTAATGAGACGGGTCTCAATTCACCAATCTTTTTGAAAAAAAAAAAAAAAAAAACCTTTCGACCGCTACCTTCTCTGGACTTGGGAGGCATCAATTGGTGCTCTTATGTGGGATTTGTCTCATGTCCAACAATAAAAGAGGAGGTAAAAGTTCGGAGTTGGGGCATGGGGCTCTTCTGTGGGATTGACGAGCGATCAAATGGTGTTCGGTTAAGGCAGGGCCGATGTCCCCTCAACGAGTGACCACTTGAGTCGAGTGGCTAAAGTGGTGTCAGTGACCCGTCTATGAAAAAGAGAGAACTCTTTCAACAGACGGCTGCTGGCGTCAAGCGTGGTCGAGAACTTCAAAGCTGACGACTCCTTTGAATGAACCGACAACACATTTCGGCTCGTGTCTCGACGTTTCCGAGCTTAAACTTTCCTTTGGAATGGGACAATAAGAATTCATTATTTTTCATACTTATTGACTAATAAAAATTATTACGAAAATAGATTTTAACTGTCATTACAAGAAAATTTTATTTTAGTCATACCAAATACATCGCTAATGCATCGCTAAATCCATTTAGTGATGCATTTTGACCGTCGCTGTAAATTTCATCGCAAATAGCAATCCATCATAATTTCATCGCTATTTAGCGATAAAATAGCGACGCAAAAAAATACATCACTATTTTGCGACAAAAGATAATGCATCACAATTTAGCGATACATTCGCGACTCCAAATTGCGTCGCAATATTGCGACGCCCAAAAATGCGTTGTGCGTCACAATATTGCGTCGCACTTGAATGCATCGCAATATTGCGTCGCACTTGAATGCGTCGCAATATTGCGATACAAATTGCGTCGCTAATGTGTCGCAAAATTATGAATTTAATTTTTTTTAAAAAAATATTGCGATAAAAATTTTTCGTCGCAATAGCGTCGCTAATTAATTTTTTAAAATAACATTCAATTGTTATTATAAATTTTATTACATTCAAATATTGATCGAAACATTCATCAAAAAATTTTCAAAATATATAAAAATTTAATATATTAATACTTATAAATTTTGATATACAAAACATAAGTAGAAAAAAATACATCAAGAATCCGCACTGTCACGACCACGGGAAGGCTGCGGAGGCTGGAATGAACCCTGCGATATTTGGCGAACCAAATCTTGCATCTAACGCATCTGCTCTCTCATGTCTGCAAGCTCTTGCCGAACCTCCTCCATAATATATCTTTAAATATCGTCTAAACGATGAGGAGGAATATTGCCAGAAGTGGAGCTGAAAAAATATATAGAAGCTTTAGCGTGAAGACCGTAGACCCTACGGTCTCGCGGCTGGGCACCAACAGCTTCTAAAAACACACGTTGACTCTCCTGTTGTGAGAGTTCAATGGGCGGTCCCCCATCAGTAGAGTCGACCTGCGATGCCTGGGACCTAAGCTCCTCGAGTCGTGCCTTTGAATTATAGAATCAATGATAAATGAATCATCATACGAACCTGAATAAAGGTTTAGAAATTAAACAGTTACAACATAAGTCTAATTTCTTATCGCAACCTCCTATGATCGTGCATCGACCCAGGTACCGTCCTTCCTGATATGTGTCGCCCTGAATAGGCGAAACTCACCAGGATCTCTACCCTCCTTCTCAGACTATAAAAGCAGAAGAAATGATATAAATATAAATATTTACAAATGACTAAATTAGTAATTCAATTATTTATGTTTTCTTACCATACGAGTCTGTGCTCCTGAATCAAAATGGACTCCGCAATGTGGCAGGAGAGACCCGTGCCACGACCGGCCTTCTCGGATTGGCAGTTCATGGTGGCTTATGCGGACCTCCTTTGCCAGGCCTCAGACTGCCACATCTGCTGCTAGTAGTGCCAAATACCCTCCGACATATGCGCAGGATGCTCACTCGATCTTCTCTAACGATGAAGCATGTCCGAGTATCGGCGTGCCGCAAGAGCATTCCATGCAGTCCTAATGGCATCATGGATGCAGGGTCCCACGTAAACTTTTTCTATATTGAAATAAATAGTTAGTTTAAGAATATATTAAGATTAAGAAATTTTATATCAGTGATAAATTGTATTTAATAAGTTTACCTAAAACTCTGGAAAAAAAAATCCCTCATGGCCGGAGATACATGGTGCCAATCGTAGCCAGTGAGATCAGCATGCCTCTGGAATATGGTGCTGATCCGGCTTGATACAATATGCTTCTCAATAAAGCTATTAAAAAAATGCATGTTAATAAGTAATTGACTTTAAAACATAAACATATGTTTACAATTAGTATATACTTATTGCACATCAGCATCCAGTTGAAGTACGATGCGACTGATGTAGGAAGAACTCTCAGAGGTCTGTGCCGATTGGCTATGAGACTCGAAGGCTGTAGATCTGAACTATCCATCTCCAATACTCATGAAGTGATCTGATGCGGCAGGGCTACGTCCCTGCTTGCTCTGTCTGTCACCGGAAGATCTATTTCGGCCCGACATACTGAAAATACTAAAGATCCATGCCATATAAATACGAATAATGATTGAATATGTACAAATTTAGCACTTATAAAAATAAATTGAAATTGAATAAACCACTATGTTTAATCAGTATCATTTGTTTCATCAAATGTTGGTTCAACATCCGATGTCATATCGGATTGTGATTCAATGTCATTATCATTGGAAGGAAACTGAACATTTGCATCCTCAATTTCTTGGACATCACCATTTGGATCTCTAATTGATGTTTCAGGAGCCCTTGTGTCATTCTCAATTGCATGCATTTCAACTTATCCTCTTGAAATGCAGGGCACTCAGTTGATTGACTTGATGAACTCTCGTCTAATATGATTGCTGAACTTGGGACGATTTTAGAAATAGCCCACTAATCATGCTTGTTGTTGCGCAAACTTGGATATCCACAGTAAAACACTTGCTGAGCTTGAGATGCAAGGATAAATGGTTCATATTTCTACAATCTTCGCCGATGATTGACTTCAACTAGATTGTAGTCGTTATGAACCCTTTTACCCACAGAAACTGTCGGATCAAACCAATCGCAACGAAACAATACAGTTCATTTTATAGGCCAACTGGGATATTCAACTTCAACCACCTCTACTAACTTTCCATAATAATCCTGATTGCATAAAATAATTGGAATTTTCTCCTCAAGCCTTGCCATTGATGCAGAAGTAATGATTGCGGCAGATAACTCCTTGAAGAACAAGCTGAGCTCCGTCAATGCCTTCCACACATGGTGCGGAAGCAACTCACGAGAAGGTATAGCAATAACCGTTGCATGGAAATATGGCAGTCATGACTCTTCATGCCAAACAACTTGAGCTTATACATGTCGACACACCTGCTGATATTTGAAGCATAACCATCTGGAAATTTTAACCCTCTATCCCAGTTACATGAAACTTCTCATGAATTTTTGTCAAGAGTGTAACATAACAATAAGCCTTCTTCGCGTACGCAGATGTTGGTTGGGAATCGGTAGCTCATCAGCGATTTGGAGTGAATCTTTTCGATTTTGATATTTCTTCTTATTTATTTGATTTTAGGTTATGACCCGGCGGATCGGTTGAAATGAAATCAAGATCGGGCTATTCGGGATCGGCTAGGTGATCGACTCCTTTCTTTCCATCTCCTCCCTCTGATGGTGAAACCGTGATATATCAGCTAGCCATGGACTGCTGGCTGCCTTTCTATTAGGTAGTAGGCATCGGATCAAAGGGGAATCGAACAGAGTATCGCTCTATCACATCGGTGGATAGGTACTTTAGGATAGGTCCCGTCTGCATTCCTCCTCAAATCAGTTCTTCTGCAATACTGATTAAGTTCTTCTCTTGACTTTGCAGTGTCTTTGGTTTTTTTCGGGATGTATAGCATCGTGTTAAATATGTTATCAAAGAAAATTTTCTTAATATGTATAACATTCAAGTTGTGCCAGATGAGATTTGTGCTCTAATACGTTGAAATTTTAGCAGCATTTCCCCATATGTTCTCCTAAATGTGTGGCATATATGCCACACTAGGAGAACGTATGAGGAAATACAAACCACAATCTCAACCGACGATAACTAATAGCAAACTAACATATCGCAAAAAAGGATCTCAAACTGTCCACTAGGATAATTTGAGAATTTGTAAGACTAAGTCTTGCAAATTCTCAAATAGGTCTAAAGGTTTTAGTGCTGCGAGAAATAATATTCAATTCCAAAAACAATTGAACTTATGCTTGTGAAAAAGTTTTCTTGACTATTATATATTTTGATTGTGGTCTATAGTCACTAACTGCTAAAACTGATATTATGTCAAAGATAACAACCCTAATCCAATATTTATGCATAGTAATATCTAATAATACTATGGTTTCAATATTGGACAGCTGGACTAAAATTTTTCATAATACATCAACCGTGGCACATCTATTAAAGCCATACATAATCTCATTATCAAAATAACATATCCCAATATATCATGTTCTTGTAACTTAAATCAAAGCCTAAGTCACAACTATTTGATAAAAAAAATAAGATGCAACAATATATATAAGATGTTCACCAGCAAACTACCATGCATAGTTAATATGCTGAGAAATTGAACAATTATTATATAAAAACCACTTATCAATCATGACTTAATGAATTTATAACAGAAGCACTATCAGAATTACTAATTAGCAAATATTACAATGATGTTATATTGCAATCATTATTTGTTAGAGAACCATAATTTATTATTATATTATATTATAATATTATAAACTAATATAAGTTATATATATTATATATGATATTATTAATATTATGACATAATATAATGAAAATGTAATAATTGTATTATAATTATTACATAATAATTTTTTTTTGGCCCGCAACAAGATATGTAAGATGTTCACCAGCAAACTACCATGCATAGTTTAATATGCTGAGAAATTGAACCATGACTATATAAAAACCACTAATCAATCATGACTTAATTAATTTAAAATAGAAACACTAATTAATTATATAGCAATTAATTTAATTAATTTACTATCAGAATCACTAATTAGCAAATATTACAATGATGTTATATTGCAATCATTATTTATTAAAGAGCCATAATTTATTATTATATTATATTATAATATTATAATCTAATATAAGTTAATATATTATTATATGATATTATTAATATTATGACATAATATAATGAAAATGTAATAATTATATTATAATTATTACATAAAAATTTTTTTTTGGCCCGTAACAAGATATGTAAGATGTTCACCAGCAAACTACCATGCATAGTTTAATATGCTGAGAAATTGAACCATAATTATATAAAAACTACTAATCAATCATGAATTAATTAATTTAAAATAGAAACACTAATTAATCATATAGCAATTATTTTAATTAATTTACTATCAGAATCACTAATTAGCAAATATTACAATGATGTTATATTGCAATCATTATTTATTAAAGAACAATAATTTATTATTATATTATATTATAATATATATACTAATATAAGCTATATATATTATTATATGATATTATTATTATGACATAATATAATGAAAATGTAATAATTGTATTATAATTATTACATAATAATTTTTTTTTGCCCCATGGTTGGGTTTTTTTTTTTTTGGGGCCCGGAGGGGGCTTGGGGGGGGGGGGGGGTTTGAAAAATATTTTTTTTCTCCTCTAGCCGGTGGCCACCGTGGCTAGGCCACGGTCGACAGCCACCCGGCCACGGCCGTGGCCGAAGATGGGAGAGGGAGGGCCGGAGGATGACACTGAGGGGGGGTTTGAAATTTTTTTTTCCACCCAGCCATGGCGGGCGCGGCCGTGGCCGGCGATGGGAGAGGGAGGGCTGGAGGAGGTTTGGGGGCCACGGTCGGGCGCGGCCATGGCTGGCGACGACGGCCACGGCCACTACCATGGCCGGCGATGGGAGAGGGAGGGCCGGAGGAGGTTTGGGGGGGGGGGGGTTTGCAAATTTTTATTTCTTCCCTAGCCGTGGCCTAGCCACTGTGGCCAGGCCACGGCCGGCAGCCACTCGGCCACGGTCGGGCGCAGCCGTGGCCGGCGACGACAGCCACGGCCACTACCATGGCCGGCGACAGGAGTGGGAGGGTGGCAGGGAGATGGGAAAGATGGGGGGAGGGGGGGAGGGAGGTGGCAGTTTACTCGAAAAATGGTGTCGCTGTCGAGTTCGTCGGGTGCCAGAGCGCCACCGAAGTGCCACCAGAGGTGGTGAAGAGGGAGGAGGAGAAAGAGGGAGGGAGATCGGCCGGTTGGGGGGGGGGGGGGGGGGGAGAGAAATCGAGGAAGAAGAAGGGGGGGGTTTATGTATTAGGATTAGCGATGCATATTTGTGTCGCTAATCCGTCACTAATCAGTGACGTAATAAATGTGTCGCTAATTGCGTTGCTAATTAGCAACGTAATTAATTGTGTCACTGATTTGTCGCCTTAACCCCATCTTGGGGAATTTAGCGATGCAGAATTGCATCGCTAAATAGCGACGCATCCTCATTCATCGCTAAATGCGTCCCTATTTAGTGACGCATTAAATATGAGCGACGCAGTTATACGTTGCTAAATATTAATATTTTAAAATATTAATTTTATTAAGTAATTATTATAGTTTATTATATTTAATATTACATAATGACAATTTTATATATTGATATCTTGTAATCTATGTCGCTCGTTTCGCTGGAGCCCTGGGGTGACGTGGGTGGCCGTGATGTTACATGTCCGCTTCCTTCGGGAACCTCCCATGGGCGGCGGGCTGCCCCTTTCTCCCCTCTGTCGCCCTCGGTTGCGCTTCGATCTCTTATTGCAGGTTACCTCCCAGTTGGCCGATCGGGCGATCGGGCTCGGCCTTGTGCCGCTCCCGTACGTATTTCCCCTAAATCAGGAGATGGGTAGGGGCCTATACCATGCATCATATCGTGACGGGTGACGGAGAATTACGGTTCGATTCAGGAGAGGGAGCCTAAGAAATGGCTACCACATCTAAGTAAGCCAGCAGGCACGCAAATTATCCAATCCTGACACGGGGAGGTAGTGACAATAAATAACAATACCGGCCAGCTCTTCGAGTCTGATAATTGGATTGAGTACAATCTAGTACAATATAAATCCCTTAACAAGCGGATCCAATATTGCAAGGCAAGTCTGGTGCCAGCAACCGAGGTAATTTTAGCTCCAATAGCATATATTTAAGTTGTTGCAGTTAAAAAGCCCGTAGTTATACATTGGGCTGGGTTGGCTGGTCCGCCCCATGGAACGGTGTGCACTAGCGGCGCCACGGTGTGCCCGGGTGGCCGACTATAAGGTCCTATCTGGGACTGACGCTGCCTTCAGTCCGATCCATGCCTTTATGCCAAGAATGCAGCCTAAACCCTAAATGCCCTTAACCATTGATAACACCTAATTAAAACCCAAAACCCTAAAACCTAAAACCGTAATCCTAAAACCCTAACTATAAAACCCTAACCCCCCAATTAAACCTAAAACCCTAAAACCCCTAGAACCCTAAAACCCCTAGAAACCCTAGAACCCTAAAACCCCTAGAACCCTAAAACCATCAAACCATAAAACCCTAAAACCCTAAATTGAAATTAGCGACGCATTGAAATGCATCGCTAAACAGCAACGCATTTCAATGCGTCGCTAATTTCGGTTTATCTTTTTGCGGTTAAAAAGCTCGTAGTTGTACATTGGGCTGGGTTGGCTGGCCCGCCCCATGTCCCTAATTAAACCCTAAAACTCTAAAACCTCAAAACTCCTAAAATCCCTAGATCCCTAAAACACCTAAAAACCCTAAAACACCCAGAACCCTAATTAAAACCCTAAAACCACTAGAACCCTAAAACCCTCAAACCATAAAACCGTAAAACCCTAAATCAAAATCCCAAACCCCTGAAACCCTTAATCCCTGAACCATGAATCCCTAATCTGAAAACCTTAAACTCTAAAACCCTAAACCCCTAATTAAACCCTAACACTCTAAAACCCTAAAAACCCTGAAACCCTTAATCCCTGAACCATGAATCCCTAATCTGAAAACCCTAAACGGTAAAACCCTAAACCCCTAATTAAACCCTAAAACTCTAAAACCTAAAAAACCCTAAAACCCTTAGCGACGCATCTAAATACGTCGCTAAACAGTGACGTAATTAGATGCATCGCTTAACCGATGTGTTGCTATTTAGCGATGCATAATTGCGTCGCTAAATAGCAACGCATTTAAATGCATCGCTAAACAGCAATGCATCGGAATGCATCGCTGTTTAGCGACGCATTTAGATGCGTGCTATTTAGCAACTCATTTAGATGCGTCGCTATTTAGCAACTCATTAGCTAAACAACGACTCATTAAAATGCGTCACTAAACAGTGACACATTAAGATGCATCGCTAAATGTGTCGCTATTTTGCAATGAACATTTTTGGAGTTGCTAAATCCATCGCTATTTAGCGACTGATTTGTGCGTCGCTAAATTGTGTCGCAGATTTCTTGGGTCGCAATTGCGTCGCAATTCTGTCATTATTTTGTGACAAATATTTGCGTCGCTATTTCATGAATTTCTTGTAGTATGCTGCATCAACCTTGTATCTAATTCTTCTCAAATTGTACGTATAAGCTGGTCAAAACCTTTATTTTGGCTCGTCCATTTCGAGACCCAGAAACCATCTTAAGTCTGCAAATACCACATGCATCGAACCCTTTAGAAGAGAATGCAGCACCATAACACTAATGAAAGCTTCATTTTGGAACTTGATACACCAAAAAGAGATGCTCATGATCTCTAGAAATTGAATTTAGTGATCAAGTCCTAAATGTACAGGATTTTTCTCAATGGACTTTCCCAGGATGCCCAATGTAGTCCACAAATGATCTGGTGATCCTCTTGGATCCATTCAGCTAAATCCCATTCATACAAACAGCCCCTACACCCTTACAAAGAGGTGGCTCACATCAAACATCCTAAAGCTATAACAACATATTTCAGCAGAAAAGGAAATCTAACCTTGCCTGTAGCTTCGTCCATCCAGAATCTAATCAACCAATTGAAAAAGCAGAGAGTATATAGTAAATATACATCGCATCTGTACATGAGATAAAATATTGTCTGAAATTTTAGAGGTTTAAGTATAAAAAATGATCAATATTGCACTAACTAGCCCTATAATAGAAATTTTCTAAAGTCCTTAATTTCTATACAAATATTTTCTTATTAGGTATACAAAGCTTTATAGAATCCTATTGCAGCATCCTCAAGCTTAGCTAATCCATGATGGATAGCGCAGCATCCTATATATAATTCACTTACTCCATTTGTTATGTCCTTCCTTCCCACATCATCCACATTTAGTGGATCGCATAGGCTCAACCTATGAAGCCCTTCTTTTCTTTCCTGGCATTCCTAATCAGGTCTTCTTGATACGATGATGAATATAGATATCCTCCATATTGCTATAAGGCTTCTCGATATCGGGAATGAGATTAATTGATTCGACATATGATGCATTGTATGTTAGCTTCATAGCAATTATCAATAAGTGGTATAGTGAACATCTAGCCTTTTCAATGCATGCACATGCATATTTACTTAGCATGTGAAAAACTAGCCATTTACCACAAGAGCAAGTGCATTCTCGGAGGTCAACCTTACATGAGAAATTTTTATCATTCACATTATATATCATTATGGCTAACATGAACACCGACAATGCATGGCCCTCTTCTACATTTCTTTGCAATATCTTCTTAGGATCAGAGGATAGATGAATTTTTATGTCATATCCATAGATCTATTGATCATGCATCATTTACATTATTTTAGAGCCTTATATGATCTATTATCTAAGATATAGGGAGGTGTAGGGCCTTTAAATTTTAATACAAGAATCGGAGAAGGGGAAAAAAAAACCAACCAAAAAAAAGAAAAACCCTAAATATCAATTTGCTTCACTCTTCATCTTTGCGGTGGCCATCTTTTCGTTTCGTTATTTCTCTTATATTGCGGGAGTTGTGCTCTGCCTTGCCACCGCTCTAGTCTTCGTTCTTTCCGTCCTCCTCCTAATAAGATGCTATCTCCTTTTTGTTTAGGGATAGTAGGAGGATATATAGGCTAGAGAAGGGGGTGAAAAAAGTGTTGATCTCTCTCTCTCCTCTCTGCAGCAGAATTCTCCCACACTTTTCTCATTCTTTCTCAAAATGAAGCGGATGAGCCTCGCTGGAGGGCGTTTCTGCTGGGCAGCTGAGCTGCCATTGCCAAACATTCTACCCATGACACAACAAATAGTAACATATCTCTCAATCTATAGGAATGAATGCATGTTTTTATATTTAAAGAGAGGGAGAGAGAGAGAGACGTGATGCTGCACAAGTAGGGAAAATCTATAGGAATGGGTGTCTGTTTTTATATTTAAAGAGAAAGAGAGAGAGAGAGAGAGAGAGAGAGAGAGAGAGAGATGTGAAGCTGCACAAGTGGGGGAATTTTTTTTTCTTTCACTTTTGGGGGCCGTTTGTTGTTGGGGTCCATTAGGGATTGTACGAGTGATTTTTCATCAAAATTTTATTAATAACTTATTAATGAAAAAAATATCCCTCGTAAAATTAATTTTCAAAAAAAATTTTGAGAGATTTTTTTATTAATTTTTTTTACAAATAAGCCATTTATTATAGAAATATCCCTTGAAAAATCCCTTGCAAAATTGATAAAAAAATCCCTCGAAATTAATTTTGCGAGAATTTTTTGAGAGATTTTTTTCATCAAAAATTTCATTAATAACTCATTAATGAAAAAAATATCCCTCGCAAAATTAATTTTGAGAAATTTTTCGAGGGATTTTTTATCAATTTTTTTTTACAAATAAGCCATTTATTATAGAAATATCCCTCGGAAAATTCTCGCAAAATTGATAAAAAATCCCTCAAAAATTAATTTTGCGAGGGATTTGTTTCATCAAAAATTTTATTAATAACTCATTAATGAAAAAAATATCGCTCATAAAATCCCTTGCAAAATTAAATTTCGAGAGATTTTCGAGGGATTCTTTTTATCAATTTTTTTTACATATAAGCCATTTATTATAGAACTATCCCTCGAAAAATTTCTCACAAAATTGATGAAAAAACTCCCTCAAAAATCCCTTGAAAAATAATTTTATGAGGATTTTTCGAGGGATTTTTTTCATCAAAAATTTTATTAATAACTCATTAATGAAAAAAATATCCCTCAAAAAATCCCTCGCAAAGTTAATTTTCAAGGGATTTTTCGAGGGATTTTTTTATCAATTTTTCTTACAAATAAGCCATTTATTATATAAATATCCCTCAAAAAATCCCTCGTAAAATTGATAAAAATTATCCCTCGAAATATCCCTCGGAAATTAATTTTGCGAGGGTTTTTTGAGGGATTGTTTTCATCAAAAATTTTATTAATAATTCGTTAATGAAAAAATATCCCTCAAAAAATCCCTCGTAAAATTAATTTCTGAGGTATTTTTTGAGGGATTATTTTTATCAATTTTTTTTACAAATAAGCCATTTATTATAGAAATATTCCTCAAAAAATCCCTCGCAAAATCATCAAAAAATCCCTCAAAAATTAATTCTGCGAGGGATTTTCCAAAGGATTTTTTTCATCAAAAATTTTATTAATTACTCATTAATTAAAAAAATATCCCTCAAAAAATCTCTCGCAAAATTAATTTCTGAGTGATTTTTTGAGGGATTTTTTTATCAATTTTTTTACAAATAAGCCATTTATTATAGAAATATCCCTCGAAAAATCCCTCGAAACTTAAATTTTGTAATGGATTTTTCAAGGGATTTTTTAATCAAAAAATTTTATTAATAACTCATAAATAAAAAATAAATCCCTCCGCCAATTAATTTTTTTATCAAATTTTTTACAAAGAACCCATTTTTGTTAGAAATATTCATCGAAAAATTGCTCAAAAAATTAATTTTTCAATGAATTTTGCTAGAAAATATTTTTAACAAAAAAATTTATAATTTATATTTTTATCAAAAAATTCCTTAAAATTGTGAGAATTTTTTTCCTCGATAAAATTTCTCGATAAATCATACTTTTTTAATAGTGGTTCTCTATGAATCTGAGCCCGATCCGTGTGTTTATAGCTGTCTGGTACTCAGTTTTGTTTGCATGGACACCAATACATAGAATTGTTCAAGCCCCTCGCGACAGGAAAAGTAAGGGAGGAAAGTAATGTGGTACTGACTGACGAGGCTTATTTCTACAAAAGAGAGTGTGATTTGCCTTGTGGTTGGATGTGAAAGCATGGGCCTTGGTTGATTCCCCCACTGGATCCTGCTGGACGAAATTGGATATGGGACCAACAAGAAAGGACACCATGATGCGAAAAAGGTGATGACTTCGTGTTCTGAAGACGGTCACTCCAAACTCCTTGTGACACAGTTGTTTAATTCTTTCATGAACTTGGTTACAAGAGCTAGTTGTTATCCCTTGGATCTGAGCTCGTAACTCATATCAGATTACTGACATGTCTTGAACAAAATTCAGGTCCCAGATATGGACCTCATGTAGGAAATTACGTATATTTTATATGAATCAAATTCATATATCACGCAGCGAAAGATAAAAATAAATACGAATTTAATTCTCAAAGCCCAAGATCCTCAGGGAACAAATTCATTAACAAGAAATAACACATGATTTAATAATAGATCATACCTGTGTTCTTTATTGGAGATGAAGCCTGATGAAGCCGGTAAATGATTTTTCACTACCCGTCCACGTGTTGGCATCTAATGGTGATCCACGCGAAGATCTTTGGATGATGTCCTCTCAGGATTGGATGATAACCTTCTTACGAGGGATGCTAGCGCCTCTTTTCTTTTCAATTGATTTCTCAAATCAAAAGAGAGAACAATTCATTGATCAAGATCAAATCTTAATCAATCAAGAGAAAATATTTCTTGATCAATCAAAGAAATAATATATTGATCAAGATCAAATCTTGATCAATCAAGAAAAGAAAGATTTCTTGATCAAGATCAAATCTTGATCAACCAAGAAGAGAGAGAAAGCCTTCCTTCAACAACCCAGAAAGAGGAACGTGAGAGAGAGAGAGAGGAGCTTTCAACCCTTTGAGATAGAGAGAGAGGGACGTCCTAGAGAGAGAAAGAACGTTTGAGAGAGAAAAAAGTGGGTGCTAGTTATCCAAAAGAGAGAAAAAGGAGGAGTTAGGCGTGTCTCTCGAAGGGGATATCTCTCTCCTTTTTATACATGAAAAGGAAGGTTGTGTGGTTCATAAAAAGGGGGTTTTGTTTCAACCACCTAACCATTCAACTATATCAAGTTAATAACAAATTATCCTAACAAATTTAGGATATTTGTTATCCTGATAATGTTAGAATTACAACCACCAAACCACATTCCTAAAAAATAAGAAATTGGTTATCCCATGAAACCAACATCGCAACCTTGCATTTGGCTTCATGATAAAGCCCTAAATCATGGGGTTCCCTCCTCCATGATATGGACATGGGTCATGTCCATCACATGGGCATGGATCCATCCTCCACGTGGCACGATCTCAGCCCTCGGCTCAATTGGGTTTCTACGAATCAAATCATGCCATCATACGGATCCAATTAAATATCATATTATTAATCTTAATTAATCTAAGCCATCCATCACATGGATCAAGCTTAATTAATGGATTTCATATGTACATCACATGTACAAAAGGTCTCTCTCTTAAACACAAAATTCTTTTCTTTATGATGAATCATATTCATCAATTCATGTTCTCTCATTAAGATTGAGTCAAACCCAAACCTAATTAATTGGTCATCTAATTTGAATTAAGTCCAACTTAATTCCCATTTTAACTTCATCCAAAATCTTCTTAATGCGTGTGACCCATTAGGTCCCTTGACATGTTGGTAATAATCATGTCCTTAATATTAACCCTAAGGATGACTTGGTCAACACTTTATCCAAATCAATTCTTTAACCAAATCAACTCCTTGATTAAGTCAAAGAATCCATGATTATAGATCATGAGCGGCCTCTAGCAAAGCATCATGACCACACAAGTGTTAAGGGTTTTGTTGACGTGGTCATCAACATCTGTCCATGAATGGTTACCGTACGATTCAATCCTTTCGTCATATATCCCAGATCAATCAGTGGTATGGAATGTGTCAACGATGTAATTAATCTTTGTTTACTTGATCTCAGAAAAATTGACTCATATGAATTAGAACTTAGAAACCATTTCGAATTCTAACTCAACCTTGCAAGGACTTAACAGTCAATTTAATCCATCAAGTGGCCATGGGATATAATCCTTTCTATCAAGAAAGACGAATCATGTCTTGATTAAACACCATCTTCATGTGCTTCATGTCATACCCAATCGACATCATATTTGCCACCTATGGCTAGAGCGACGTTTGCATGTTGTCAAAGCATGATATTCCATACATGAGGTGTAATGAAGATCTCAAGTTAAAGGATCACTCGCACCACCATCATCAGAGATCAACCATCGATACTATATAGAATATCCATATGGGATCTCTGTTTGGGTCATCCAATACGTCGTTATAATAACGAACATCCACATACCTTATCCAAGTATCTTCATACTTCATCTTGGAAGATCAGCTGCTCACCACAAGGGTGAAGATATGCAATGTGTTCTAGTTTCATCGGCGTTCAACAGTGTCCAATCCTGTCTACGCATCGATTAGGAAAGTTTAAAGAATCAAACCATAATGTGCAATTTTGGATCTTACAATTTGTAATCTCTATTACAAATTCTATATGCACAGTTCGCATTCTTTTGGACTTTATCTCACAGGTTAAATATATCTAATATATATAAATTACACCCGGGTAGATAAAAAAACCAATAAATTTGATTTGCATTCATAAAGAAATGTATACAAACTAGCATCTAATCCGATTGGATTTAGGTCACACACTAACAATCTCACACTTGCACTAGAGGTAATCACCCATGTATCTAATACCAAGTGACTCAGCATGACTATCATGCTTCTGATGCGACAGAACTTTAGTGAATGGAATGGCAATATTGTCATCCGTGGAGACTCGTTCTATTTTATATCATTCCTCCCACTGATTTTTCTTATCACATGATATTTTTTGAGTACATGTTTGAACCTTTGATGAAACCTTGGTTCCTTGGCTTGCGCAATAGCTCCATTGTTATCAAATTACAAGAGTATTAGATTAACAATGCTTGGAACCACTCCAAGTTCAGTGATAAACTTTTTGATCCAAACTATTTCTTTAGCTGCATTTGTTGATCCATTCATTGATTTTGATGATTAATAAAGGAATTGAGTATATTTATTTGATTACTAATGGATTTTATAAGTGTTTCATGACTTAAATTTATTTGATCAATTTAAAGGAATTAAGAAATAAATTTTGAATCAAATACAAATCAGAGTTTTTAAAATTTCAGAGCTTGGAGTCGACACCTAGAAAGTCTGGAGCCGACCCCATGGCCAATTCGATTTTAATCTGATTTTTGATAAAACCTGGAGCTGACACCACGAGTTTCGGAGCCGACACCTAAGGTTTCGGAGTCGACACTTACAATGTCTGGAGCCGACTCTGATGCGGGGACAAAACGATGATTTTTTGAGCATCCTGGAGCCGACACCTACAGTATTCGGGAGCCGACACCTGACGACGGCGAGCTGACACTTGCTTTTGCGGAGCCGACTCCACGACAAACTCAAAATTTACTATTTATGGAAAAATGATTCGGAGCCGACACCTGAGAAGCTGGAGCCGACTCCAACCCACCTGGATGAAAAATCAAAAATGCCAGATCAGCTCTAACTGTAATATTTTTGATTTCTGACATCTAACGGCTATTTTTTATGAATGGAAAATCCTTCCAGGTACACTCCAACGGCTAGATTTCTACCCAAAAATGAATCAAAGAAAAATCTATAAAAAGGGGAAAAACAACCGTTTGAAATATATAGAAAGAGAGAGATAGAAATGGATAGACACAATTCAAAAATCAAAATCTGAGAAGTCTTGAGCCGTATATCCAAGAGAGGAGCTTTCAAGTTCAAAACCTTCCACTCCACAAAGCTCAAAGAAGAATCCAAGCCATTCAAATAGAGAAAAATCAGAGGATTCTCAACTAGAAGAAAGAGACCAACTCTTCAATCTTCTCAACTGCATCTACTGTGAAGAATCGGAGCTGAGGCTTGATTCAACCCAGCAAGAAGAAGAGGAAAAGAAGAAAAGAAGAAAAGCTCAAAGCCAAACAACTTCAAACCAGGCTTTTCTAAACCTATTTACTTTTCTTTGAATATTTGCGCATTAAGGAGCTGTAAAAATTTGTAAAACATTCTTATTCTTGTTTGTGCCTAGTTCAATCAAAGGGGATTGAACTAGTGGAGGTTGTTAACCTCGGGTCAAGCTAGTTTTGCTTGAGTCTTGGGTTTTGTGCTGGTAAGCCTGAAAAACCGACTGGGTTCATTGTAATCCCGAGTAAAACAACAAGTTTGAGTTGTAAACTTGTAAAACAACTCGGCTGTAATCGAGGTGATTATAGTGTGGACCCAAGTAGGATCTTGGGAGTGGACGTAGGTATTGGATATACCGAACCACTATAAAATCTTTGTGTTTGCCGTGCTTCCATTGACTCTATCTCTATCTCTATTTTATTCATTGTACTTTATATTTACATTGCATTTGTTTTCATTCATCTTAAGCAAACATTTTTTAAGAGGCTAAATTTTTAAAGAACCCAATTCACCCCCCCCCCCTCTTGGGTTGTCATCTGGGCCAACAATTGGTATCAGAGCAAGTGCTCATTAGATTTTGATCACACGATCAAGAGCTAAAGATCCAAATGGTAACTCAAGTTGGATCATTTGCCGAAGGTTATTCTACAAATAGACCTCCTTTATTTAATGGTTCCAACTATTTTTATTGGAAAGCAAGAATGAGGATATTCATTCAAGCTTCTGTTTATGAATTGTGGGGAGTTATAACTAATGGACCTAGTACACCCACACACGTTGTTGATGGCACTATTGTTCCTAAGCCCGAAAAGGATTGGAATGATAATGATAGGAAAATGGCACAGCTCAATGCTATGAATGTCTTATATTGCTCTTTAGATGCTAATGAATTTAATTGAATCTTCACTTGTAATTCCGCAAAGGAGATTTGGGATAGATTAGAGGTTACCCATGAGGGTACTAACCAAGTAAAAGAATCTAAAATAAACATTCTTGTTCATAAATATGAGTTATTTTGCATGGAACAAACTGAAAATATAACTAGCATGTATACTAGATTTACTGATATTGTAAATGGGTTGAAAAGTTTAGGCAAAACATATTCTAACTCTGAACTTGTTCGAAAAATTCTCAGGTCACTTCCAAGAACGTGGGAAGCGAAGGTGACAGTAATCCAAGAAGCAAAAGACCTCAACACCTTACCCTTAGAGGAGCTTCTAGGATCCCTAATGACCCATGAATTGATCATGAAGCAGCACATAGAAGAAGATGTGAAAAAAAAGAGACCATAGCTCTTAAGGCTACTGAAAATGAGGAGAGCTGCAATGATAGTGAAGAAGATGATGATGAGACAGCTCTTCTAGCAAGAAAGTTCAAAAAATTCATGAGGAGAAAGAGACCCTTCCACAAGAAGAAATTTGGAACTAAGATGGAAGGAGAGAAAGAAAAAAACAAGGACAAGGATAAAGAGAAAGACCCCTTGATTTGCTATGAATGTAAGAAATCGGGGCATTATAGATATGATTGTCCTCAACTGAAAAAGACTTTCAAGAAGAAAAAGAAATCATATGTTGCAACTTAGAGCGACAGCGACGAATCCTCATCGGAGGAAGAACAAAAGGAGGTTGCTAACATTTGCTTTATGGCAAACGAAGAGGATGAGGTAAGTTCTGAAAACCCTTGCGATGAATTTGCTTTTGATGAATTGTTTGATGCTTTTAATGAACTTGTCGGTGATTTCAAAATCTTTAAAAAAAATATAAGTTTTTAAAAAATAAAAATTTAACTTTGATTGAAGAAAAAAAAATCTAAATAAAGAAACTAAAGTGCTGAAATCTGAAAAAGATAATTTGACTAAAGAAAAAGAATCAATCTCTAATGAAAATGATAAACTAAAGAAGGAAGTTGATAAATATAAAAGAATCGTTGATAAATTCACACATAGTTCAGAAAAACTTAATTTATTGTTAAGTAATCAAAGAGCTATATATGATAAGGCTGGTTTAGGATATAGACCTAATTTGAAACAAAAATTTGTCAAAAACTTTTTTAGAAATGAACAAAACCTTGATAATGTTACATGCCATTACTGTAACAAGAAGGGACACAAAGTTTTTGAATGCAATTTTAAGAAAATAGATAAGAACATAAATAGTAAAGGAAAGAAAATTTGGGTTCCTAAAGGAACAATTGTTTATGCTACTAACCATGAAGGATCCAAGAAAGCTTGGGTACCTAAATATAAGACTTAATTATTTTTGCAGGAGTGTCTTGCGGCCAAAAGATCAAAGAAAAGTGGTATCTCGATAGCGGCTGCTCAAGGCACATGATGGATGACAAGGATCAATTCATCACCCTTGAAAGCAAAAGAGGAGGAGTAGTTACATTTGGCGACAATGGCAAAGTCCAAATCTTGGGGTTTGGTAACATTCAAATAACTCCCTCCACATATATTGAAAATGTCTTATATGTTGATGGTTTGAAACATAATTTAATTAGCATTAGTCAATTATGTGACAAAGGCTTTAAAGTATCATTTGAATCTTCTATATGCACAGTTTCTAATCCCATTAATAATAGCATTGTTTTTATTGGAAATAGAAATGGCAATGTATACCTGATTGATTTAGACAATTTGTCTACAAGTAATCATTGCCTAGTTGCTAATAATGCTAATATAAATGAGATTAGTTGGTTGTGGCATCGTAGATTAGGTCATGCAAGCACACACCTTATTTAAAAATTAATTAGAATGGATTTAGTAAAAGGACTTCCACAATTAGATTTTGAAAATAATAAAATTTGTGATGCATGTCAATTTGGAAAACAAACTAGAAATTCTTTCAAAACTAAAAATATTGTTTCCACTTCTAGGCCACTTGAACTACTTCACATGTATCTTTTTGGACCAACTAGAACCACAAGTCTAGGAGGAAAGAAATATGGTCTTGTGATTGTAGATGATTACTCTAGATACACTTGGGTATTGTTTTTAGCTCACAAAGATGAGACTTTTTTGATATTCTTGAAATTCTTTAAGAAAGTCACAAATGAGAAAAACACTACCATAGTGTCTCTAAGAAGTGATCATGGCACCGAATTTGAAAATCATTAATTTAAAAATTTTTTCAAAGAAAATGACATCCATCATAATTTTTCTGCACCTAGAACACCGCAACAAAATGGTGTAGTTGAAAGAAAAAATAGAACCCTAGAAGACATGACCCGTACCATGCTATGTGAAAGCAACTTACCAAAATACTTTTGGGCAGAAGCTATAAACATGGCATGCTACATCCTTAATAGAGCTTTAATTAGGCCAATCATTAAGAAAACACCTTATGAATTATGGAATAACAGAAAACCAAACATAAGCTATTTTCATGCATTTGGTTGTAAGTGTTTCATTCATAATAATGGCAAAGATAACCTAGGAAAATTTGATGCAAATCTGATGAAGGTATATTCTTAGGATATTCAACATCAAGTAAAGCTTATAGAGTGTTTAACAAGAGAAACTTAATAGTAGAAGAATCTATTCATGTAATCTTTGATGAATCTTTAGCATCAAGTTCTAAAAAGATTGATGATGAGGAAGATACAAACATTCTAGAAAGAGACATTAAAAAATTAAATATAGATGTATCTTCAGATCATGAACAAGAAGCTAAAGATAATGATTCTCCTAGTGTTGATGGTGTTGATGGAAATCGTAATGATATAGGTCTACCTAGAGATTGGAGATATGCCTATGGTCATCCAAGAGAATTAATTATAGGTGATCCATCTCAAGGAGTAAGAACTAGATCATCAATGAGAAACATCAATAATCATCTTGCTTTTGTATCTCAAATTGAACCAAAAACTATTGAAGAAGCTAAAAAAGATAATAACTGGATGTTAGCCATGCAAGAAGAATTAAATCAATTCACTAGAAATAATGTTTGGACATTAGTAGATAGACCTAAAGATCATTCTGTAATAGGATCAAAATGGGTATTTAGAAATAAATTAGATGAAAATGGCATAGTAATAAGAAACAAAGCTAGATTAGTTGCAAAAGGATATAATCAAGAAGAAGGAATTGATTTTGATGAAACTTTTGCACCTATAGCTAGACTTGAAGCTATTAGATTGTTACTTGCATTTGCATGCCATATGCATATCAATTTATTTCAAATGGATGTTAAAAGCGCATTCTTAAATGGATTTATAAATGAAGAAGTTTTTGTTGAACAACCACCAGGATTTGAAGATCATGAATTTCCAAATCATGTTTTTAAATTACACAAAGCACTATACGGTTTGAAACAAGCACCTAGGGCTTGGTATGAAAGATTAAGTAAATTTCTGATTGAAAATGATTTTGTAAGAGGAAATGTCGATAAAACACTATTTTTGAAAACAAAAGACAAAGATTTATTAGTAGTACAGATATATGTTGATGATATTATTTTCGGTGCTACTAACAATTTGTTATGTCAAGAATTTGCAAAGTTAATGCAGGGTGAGTTTGAAATGAGTATGATGGGAGAACTCAACTTCTTCCTAAGACTTCAAATCAAACAAAGCAAAGATGGAATCTTCATCAATCAAGCCAAATACACAAAAGAACTGCTCAAGAAATTTGGAATGGAGTCAATCAAACCACTTGGGACACCTATGAGTCCTTCGTGCAAATTAGACAAAGATGAAGATGGTAAGAAAGTAGATCAAAAACATTACAGAGGTATGATTGGATCTCTTCTTTACCTAACTGCTAGTAGACCAGATATTATGTTTGCAGTATGTCTATGTGCTAGATTTCAATCTGAACCTAAAGAATCTCACTTAATTGCTGTAAAAAGAATTTTAAGATATTTAAGTGGAACTAAAAATGTAGGTTTATGGTACTCTAGAGACTCAACCTTAAATTTAATTGCATATTCTGATTCTGACTATGCTGGATGTAAATTGGATAGAAAAAGCACAAGTGGTGCATGTCAATTCTTAGGATGTAACTTAATCTCTTGGTTTAGCAAAAAGCAAAATTCGGTTGCATTATCTACTGCTGAAGCAGAATATGTTGCAGCTAGAAGTTGCTGTGCTCAAATCCTTTGGATTAAGAGACAACTTGAAGATTATGGCATAACCCCCAACAAAACACCAATTAGATGTGATAACACAAGTGCAATAAATCTAACTAAAAATCCAATTCAACATTCAAGAACAAAACACATTGAAATTAGATATCATTTCATAAGAGAACATGTAGCTAATAATGAAATTTGTCTTGAATATGTTAATACAGAGGAACAATTAGCTGACATATTTACAAAACCTTTGAGTGAAGAAAGATTTTGTTATCTTAGAGGTGAATTAGGGATATGTGACCCTATGGATTGATTTTGATACATTAAGGAATGAGAAGCTAAAATTTCTATCAATTTCTTGATATTCCCTTCATTATTTTAAGGACAAATTATCTAGTCATTTGAGCTATTTGATCCTTAATACTCCATAATTTTATCAAAATTTTATAAAATTTATTTTGATGATTTTCAGTCATTTGAATCTCATATATTTTTTGCTGAATTTGTCTCTGGAGTCGACACCTTAGAATGAGGAGTCGACACCTCTGACTGTGTCGCTCTCGGTCCCTGACCTTGGAGCCGACACCTATAAATTCGGAGCCGACTCCAGTTCGAGCACTGACTGTGTTAGCGATTTGGAGTCGACACCCGACTTTGCGGTAGTCGACACCTGGGAGTCAAATGTTGATTTATTAGGGCAGAGTCGACACCTCGTCACTTCATCACTCTCTCAAATCCTAACCAAACTCTTCCAAAATTTTTCCAAAACTTCCCCATCTCTAATTCCATCCAAATCGAACCTTTCCAAAGATCAAATGGCACCAAAAAGGAAAGAATCAGTGATTGGAGCGCCGGTAACTACGGGAAAATGGTCCGCACATCGTCCCGTTCGTGAGCCGACTCCAAGCAGCGATTCGTCCACAGATTCTGACAATCCCAACACATCTTCCACAAAGGTAGATACCCTAGCTGATAGAGTCATCACAATGGGTAGAAAAGTCGATTTTGACCTATTTGAATCCGAAGGTTTTTCAATCAGAAGACAATTGAAGGAAATGGGCTGGGATATGCTGTGTTCTCTTGATGTTCCTACCTATCCAGCCCTAGTAAAAGAATTCTATTTCAATTTGGCTAGAGGGGATGGAGGTTTAGTAAGCAATGTTAAAGGGAAAAGGATTCATCTCACCTTTCAAAAGCTCGGAACCTCCTCAGCATTCCAATCACTGGTTTAGCCGCTGACATGCATAGTGATAGATCAGCAACCCTTTCAAGGATGTTAGGAAGGGATGTAACTGAGTTTGAAGAAATTAGAGCCAATCAACTACCCCTAGAATTGAGATTATTACACAATATATGCAGTAGGATCTTGTTTCCAAAAACTGGTCGGTTTGAGTATGTCTCGGAGCAAGACATTGTGGTTATGGACAGTGTTCTAACTGGGCAGCAATGATGATTTTCTATATGGCAGAAGCTGGAGGGAAAAGGAGATCATCCCTACCGTATGGAATGGTACTAACTATGGTATTCAAGAGCCAAGGAGTTACAATTCAAGAGAATGAACTTTCCAAGAACCTAAGGCACACAGATTACTATAGCTTAGCTACATTGCATCGGATGGGTTTTGTCAAGGTGAATGGTCAATGGGATAGTGATGCAGGGCGATATTCAAAACGCCTGCAACTCAAGAACGATCTAATCTGCGAGAAAAGAATTCATCCAGGTTTAGTTCGAATCTTGACAAGAGAAGGGGAAAATTTTGAATTTGATCACTCACAATCCGAAGTTTAAAGGAAGATCAATTGAATTTTCAATTCAATTGTTTTGAATCAGAAAAAAAGAAACATAGATCTAAATTCAAGAAAATAACATCTAAATAGCATTTTTCTTCTCTTCCTTCTGACGGTGCCCAAAGCCAAGCCTAAATAAAAGAGATAAAACCCTAACATCATACGTTTAGAAAAATTACAACTATGCCATTAAAAAACAAAAACAGGCCCAAAACTCCTATCAGACAAGCCCGGATGGCCAAAATCCACAGTAGCTCATCGCCAAAGGCGATGACTTTGAATCAGCAGTCCATTTCCATATAACCAGCCAAGTTTGGGCCCAGTCCGATACAGTAGCTGACCGGATTCGATTGACCCAAAGTGTCAAAAACGAAGTTGGGTTAATTCCGTACACTCGGAACGAAGTCGGGTCAATTCCGTACACTCGGCCCAAACATGAAATTTCAAGCCCGTTTGTTCTGCAACCTCTTGGACCTTAGTATATTACCTGGTGTGGTCTTCCCTGACATGGCCTGTTGACTCTGGGTTGCTGGTACGAGAACATTCAAGGACTGGTTCGACTGACCCGAACTCTGGTCCGAACTGATGTCCTCATCACTCTCCCCTTCCTCTGAAAACCTTGACCTCAAGCTCGAATTCTCTCCTGCATAAGGGGTCAGATGCCGAATGTTGAACACATTCGAAATGAAGACATCATCTGGTAACTCAACCCGATAGGCATTGTCACCAAATTTCTCCAATACCTGGCATGGACCTATCTTCTTCGGCTTGAGCTTCGTTAAAGCTCCCTGTGGATACCGCTCCCTCGGTAAGTAAACCCATACCAAATCGCCCACTTCAAAGGACTGTTGCCGACACTGCTGATCAGCTTTCGCCTTGTATTTGGCATAAGTCTGCTTCAATTTGGCTCTAACAGTCGCATGTATCTCCTTCAAGTCAGACACTCTATCTTCGACCTTCTGACTCACCTTCTCTGGCATCTCAACTGGCAGAACATCCAAAGGACCTCTTGGCAAGAACCCAAACAATATCTGAAACGGAGCAAACCCTGTAGAACGGTTTACTGAAGAGTTGAACTCAAACTCAATCTTCGGCAAACACAAATCCCAGCTCCTGAATTCATGCACATTTGCCCGCAACAGATTACCCAAGCTACGGTTGACAACTTCAGTCTGTCCATCCGTCTGAGGATGATAAGGACTGCTGAATTTCAACTTTGTGCCCAACTTCTTCCACAGCTCTCGCCAGAAGTGTCCCATAAACTTGCTGTCCCTGTCTGACACTATGGATGCCGGTATACCAAAATGCCGAACCACTGAAGCAAAATATAAGTCAGCAACCTTTGAAGCATCAAAAGTGGTTTTGCATGGCAAGAAACACGCCACCTTACTGAACCGATCCACAATCACCATAATCGAATCCAGTCCCCTTGCTGTCCGCGGCAATCCTACGACAAAGTCCATAGAAACATCTCGCCATGGTGCCTCTGGGATAGGTAAAGGCGTGTACATACCTTGGTTCGTGTCTGTCCCCTTCGACTCTTGACACAACCTGCACCTCTTCACAAAAGACTTGACATCTCGGTCAAGACCAGGCCAATAAAACCGCTGCCGAATCAACCAGGCTGTTTTATCCCTTCCGAAGTTACCCTGGTTATGTAGTTTCTGGATGATCAACACACGAAGAGACGTATCAGGAACACATAAGCAGTTACCTCGAAACAAATATCCATCATGGAGAATGAAATCAGTTCGCTCCCCCGCCTCAATTTTGGCCAAAATTCCCTTGAAGTGCTCATCCACACGAATGTCCTTCCTTACACTCTCAAAGCCGAGAGTGTACACATGCATAGCGCCAATCAACAAGCTCCGCCTACTCAAAGCATCAGCCACTCTATTCAATGTACCAGACTTGTGCTTGATGCTGAAAGTGTATTCCTGCAAGGCACTTACCCACTTCGCATGCCTTGAACTTAGTTTATGCTGACCCTATAAAAACTTCAGCGCCTGATGGTCTGAATACAGTACAAACTCCCACTGAATCAAGTAGTGGCGCCAATGCTGCAAGGACCTCACAATGGCGTACAATTCCAGATCATAAACCGAGTAAGTCAGTTTAGCTCCTCCCAGCTTCTCACTGAAGTATGCGACTGGTCTTCCTTCCTAGCTAAGCACTGCCCCAATTCTAGTCTTCGAAGCATCACAATCCACCTCAAAAACTCTATCAAAATCAGGAAGAACCAATAAAGGAGCTTCGGTCAATCTGACTTTCAGCCCATCAAATGCCTCCTGTGCGGCATCATTCCACCCGAATCTGGCTCCCTTCAACAATTCCGTTAAAGGTGCAGCCAGCTCACTATACCCCTTGACAAACCTGTGATAAAACCCTGCAAGACCCAAAAAGGATCTCAATTCTGTCAAGGTTGAAGGTACTGGCCATTCCACAATTGCATGCACCTTATTTCTATCTGGGAGAATCCCCTCTCCAGTCACAACGTACCCCAGAAAAATTAGTCTCCCAACCATCCAAATGCACTTCTCTGGGTTAGCAACTAACTGGTTCTCACGTAACACTGACAAAACCTGTGCCACATGGCCCACATGCTCTTCGGCTGTCCTGCTGTATATCAAAATATCATCAAAGTAGACAACCACAAATGAGCTAAGAAATGGACGTAAAACCTAGTTCATTACGCGCATGAACGTGCTCAGCGCGTTTGATAACCCGAATGGCATTACCAACCATTCATACAGTCCTTCCTTAGTCTTGAAGGCTGTCTTCCATTCGTCTCCAGGCTTCATCCTTATCTGATGGTACCCACTCTTCAAATCAATCTTCGTGAAGACATTAGCACCACTCAACTGATCAAGCATGTCGTCCAACCTCGGTATCGGGAACCTGTACTTCACAGTAATTTTGTTAACCGTGCGGCTGTCGACACACATGCGCCACGTACCATCCTTCTTCGGTACCAAAAGGGCTGGCACCGCGCATGGGCTAATGCTCTCCTGTACGAACCCCTTGTCCAAAAGTTCTTGGACCTGCCTCCTCAATTCCTCATGCTACTGCGGTGTCATCCGATAATGAGCCTTATTCGGCAACACTGAGCCCGGAATAAGGTCAATGTCGTGCTGAATATCTCGAAGAGGTGGTAATCCAGCCGGTAGCTCCTTTGATACAACATCTCGGAATTCCTCCAAGATAGACACCAACTCCTCAGGAATCATATTCGGCCTTTGCTCCTCTTTCACGCCGAAGTCTCCTGACTTGCTCACCAAAGCAAAACAAACATCCTCTCCATCCAAACTCGCATTGAATTCTGTGCTTGGTAAACAAATTACCGTATTCTGTCCACTCACTTCCTGAAGCGGCTTCAAAATAACTTTCCTCCCATCTGGACGCAGCATATAACTGTGGGTGTACCCGTTGTACACTGCCCTGTTATCAAACTGCCATGGACGCCCCAGTATGATGTGAGTAGCATCCATTGGAACAACATCCGCCTCAATAGTTGTCTCAAAATGAGGACCAAAACACAGTGACAACTTACACCTTCGGCTGACCTGAATGTCTGCATTTCGGTTCACCCAACCGAGCTTATATGGATGTGGGTGAGGGTCTGTCCGCAACCCCAGCTTCTTCATAGCCTCCTCTGCTATCACATTCTCCCAACTGCCGAGTCTATGATAACACGACATGTTTTGCCAGCCACAAAACATTTCGTTGTGAAGATGTCATGCCGATGCCAATCTTCATCTGATCTCGGTGCCAGACATATTCTTCGTATCACTAAGCTCTCCCCTTGAATATGGTCCGAATCAATAACACATAGCTCATCATCAAATTCCTCATCCTCAGGGAACTCTCCTCCATATTCGTCCTCCATATACTCCTCCATATACAACTGAGCTCGCGCCTTGGGGCATTCATTGGCATAGTGCCCCAAATTCTGACACCGATGGCAGCGAATGTTAGCCCTGTTGCTGCCCACTCTCGCTTGAGAACTTGAGGTTCCATTCGACCCTGTTGGTCTTGGAGGTACTGATGCCTGCGGCCTCGCTACTGGAGGCATAAATTTGCCCCCTAAATTCTGTCTTGAACTCTGGCGCGTAGTAAAACCCCCTCTGCTCTGAAACCCCCTGTTTCTCATCAAGCTCTTTTCCACTGCCTGAGCCCTCATATGCGCATCTCCTACACTATCAATTCGATGTACAGCCAACGCATCTTGGATTGGCAGCCGCAAGCCATGAAGATACATGGCTATCAATCTCGGTTCAGCCTCAATCAACTGATTCCGTGCAACCAATCGATAAAATTCAGTTGTGTACTCCTCGACGCCCTGACTACCTTGCGTCAAACTATGCAACTTCGAATACAAAATCTGCTCATGGTTCGGAGGTAAAAACTCCCTGTTCATCTCCTGCTTTAGCGCTGCCCATGACGCTAATGGTGGTCTCCCATCCATATATCTACGATAGTGCTGCGCATGCCACCAAGCAGCAGCCCTATCTCTGAATCGAATTGTGACAAGCGGTACCTACTTTCTAAGGCACCTCCTTCAGACGAAAAATGTCATCGACCTGAAGGGTCCAATCAACATACTCGTCTGGGTTAATACCTCCTTTAAACTCTAGAATTTTGACTCTGAAGCTTGCTTCCCACCGATTCTGATTTTCGACATAGGGAGGTTGATCGAAATACCTTGGAAGTCCAACATCATGCCTCTGTTGCCCTCTTCGAATTGGTGGTGCCTCCAGATTTTCGAAACCCCTCTCCCTACTTCCATCAATTTCATCACGCTCCTCCACTCGAATGGGTTGGGCACGATTCTGCACCTCCATCTGTGCCATCATCGCCTGCATGGTTTGCATCATCTGTTGCATCACCTGGTGCTGGTCTCGCATGGCGTCTTGCATAGCATCTCTAACGGCGTCTCTCAGGGATTGATCGTTGTTCTTCTGCTCCATTGGATCAAGGCTCTGATACCAAGTTGATGCAGGGCGATATTCAAAACGCCTGCAACTCAAGAACGATCTAATATGTGAGAAAAGAATTCGTCCAGGTTTGGTTCAAATCTTGACAAGAGAAGGGGGAAATTTTGAATTTGATCACTCACAATCCGAAGTTTAAAGGAAGATCAATTGAATTTTTAATTCAATTGTTTTGAATCAGAAAAAAAAGAAACATAGATCTAAATTCAAGAAAATAACATCTAAATAGCATTTTTCTTCTCTGCCTTCTGACGACGCCCAAAGCCAAGCCTAATTAAAAGAGATAAAACCGTAACATCATAAGTTTAGAAAAATTACAACTATGCCATTAAAAAATGAAAACAAGCCCAAAACTCCTATCAGACAAGCCCGGATGGCCAAAATCCACAGTAGCTCATCGCCAAAGGCGATGACTTTGAATCAGCAGTCTGTTTCCATATAACCAGCCAAGTTTGGGCCTAGTCCGACACAGTAGCTGACCGGATTCGATTGACCCAAAGTGTCAAAAACGAAGTCGGGTCAATTCCGTACACTCGGTCCAAACATGAAATTTCAAGCCCGTTTGTTCTGCAACCTCTTGGACCTTCGTATATTACCTGGTGTGGTCTTCCCTGACGTGGCCTGCTGACTCTGGGTTGCTGGTACGGGAACATCCAAGGACTGGTTCGACTGACCCGAACTCTGGTCCGAACTGATGTCCTCATCAGATAGGAAAGGTCACCTAGATGAAAGAGCCCCTATGCCGAGAGTTTCTGAGCCTTGCGAGGCTGGACCATCTTTTAGGGCTCCTTCTCCATAGCCTAGGAGTCCCATTTCTGCTCCTGTTCCTGCTCCTGCACCTGCACAAGTTTATGATCAACCATCCACTTCTTCGACTGGATTCTCAGACCTTCAAATGGAGCAATTAAAAAGTTTGTTTGCAGCTCAGAAGGATGAGTTTGACAGTAAATTTATGAATATAAAAGAATCACTTTACTCCCTTGATGATCGGATTGCAAAGATTGAATCAACTCTCAACTCCTCCACAGAATCTTTAAATGGTGATTTGAAGAACATCTTTGAAGAGCTTAAAGAGATTTGTGGAGATGGTGAAACTTATTCAAAGTGCAACGCCGAACTTCAAGACAAAATCACAATAGCTTGCACATTTGTGGATGAGAGACTAAAAGATTATGTTAGACTTCAATGTGATGGAATGAAAAATATAGTAGACCATTTAACAAGAATAGTTAGAAAGAACTTTTGATGTAGTTTGTGTTCAATCTTGTTGAAATGTTATTTATATTTTGATGTAATGAAGTTATTATAATGAAATGTAAAGGGGGAGAGAATTATGTAATACTTGAAAATATGTTGATGTAGTGAAGCTTATGTTAATGAATGAAAAGTTTTTTTTAATATTTGACTTTTGATTATCTTTTTGATGCAATTATCCTTTGATGCAGTAATATTTGATTATTCTTTACCTTTTTATTGATTACAAAAAAGGGGGAGAGAATTAGGATTGTATAAGCATTAAGAGGGAGAAAATTATATGGAAAGAATTATAGTTGAGAATGTTAATTGATTAATATGATATTGAGTTATCGATATGAATTGATAATCAAATTGAATTGTTTATGCACAAAGAAATCTTAAGTATCAAATGTGTAAAGTAAGAGAAAGAATAATTTGAATTTGAACTTCATAAGAGAAGCTACCTTATTCAGGGGGAGCTTACTCGTAAAAATCACTTCCTTGAAATTCTCCTTAATTTAAGAATTCTTTGCATATACTCAATGTTTTTATAATCATCAAAAAGGGAGAGATTGTTGATCCATTCATTGATTTTGATGATTAATAAAGGAATTGAGTATATTTAATTGATTACTAATGGATTTTATAAGTGTTTCAGGACTTAAATTTATTTGATCAATTTAAAGGAATTAAGAAATGAATTTTGAATCAAATACAAATCAGAGTTTTCAAAGTTTTAGAGCTTGGAGTCGACACCTAGAAAGTCTGGAGCCGACCCCATGGCCAATTCGATTTTAATCTGATTTTTGATAAAACCTGGAGCCGACACCAAGAGTTTCGGAGCCGACACCTAAGGTTTCGGAGTCGACACTTACAGTGTCTGGAGCCGACTCCGATGCGGGCATAGAACGATGATTTTTTGAGCATCCTGGAGCCGACACCTACAGTATTCGGGAGCCGACACCTGACGACGGCGAGCCGACACTTTCTTTTGCGGAGCCGACTCCACGACGAACTCAAAATTTACTATTTATGGAAAAACGATTCAGAGCCAACACCTGAGAAGCTGGAGCCGACTCCAACCCACCTGGATGAAAAATCAAAATGCCAGATCAGCTCTAACGGTAATATTTTTGATTTCTGACATCTAACGGCTATTTTTTATGAATGGAAAATCCTTCCAGTTACACTCCAACGGCTAGATTTCCACCCAAAAATGAATCAAAGAAAAATCTATAAAAGGGGAAAAACAACCATTTGAAATATATAGAAAGAGAGAGATAGAAACGGATAGACACAATTCAAAAATCAAAATCTGAGAAGTCTTGAGCCGTATATCCAAGAGAGGAGCTTTCAAGTTCAAAACCTTCCACTCCACAAAGCTCAAAGAAGAATCCAAGCCGTTCAAATAGAGAAAAATCAGAGGATTCTCAACTAGAAGAAAGAGACCAACTCTTCAATCTTCTCAACTGCATCTACTGTGAAGAATCGGAGCTGAGGCTTGATTCAACCCAGCAAGGAGAAGAGGAAAAGAAAAAGAAAAAGCTCAAAGCCAAACAACTTCAAACCAAGCTTTTCTAAACCTATTTACTTTTCTTTGAATATTTGCTCATTAAGGAGCTGTGAAAATTTGTAAAACATTCTTATTCTTGTTTGTGCCTAGTTCAATCAAAGGGTATTGAACTAGTGGAGGTTGTTAACCTTGGGTCAAGCTAGTTTTGCTTGAGTCTTGGGTTTTGTGCTGGTGAGCCCGAAAAACCGGCTGGGTTCGTTGTGATCCCGGGTAAAACAACAAGTTTGAGTTGTGAACTTGTAAAACAACTCGACTGTAATCGAGGTGATTATAGTGTGGACCCAAGTAGGATCTTGGGAGTGGACGTAGGTGTTGGATACACCGAACCACTATAAAATCTTTATGTTTGCCGTGCTTCCATTGACTCTATCTCTATCTCTGTTTTATTTGTTGTACTTTATATTTACATTGCATTTGTTTTCATTCATCTTATGCAAACATTTTTTAAGAGGCTAAATTTTTAAAGAACCCAATTCACCCCCCCCCCCTCTTGGGTTGTCATCTGGGCCAACAACATTTGATGCTGCGATGTACTCGGCTTAGTTGTAGAGTCGATAGTCATCTCTTACTTGGAACTCTTCCAGCTGACTGCACCACCATTGAGTGTGAACACATAGCCTGATTGTGATTTATAATCATCTCTATCAGACTGAAAACTAGAATTCGTGTAACCCCGAACTATAAGGTCGGGTCCTCCATAAACCTAGAACATATCCTTAGTTCTTCGCAAGTACTTAAGGATATTCTTGCTATCCAATATTTCTTACTAGGGTTTGCCTGATATCTACTCGTGATACTCAAGGCATAAGAAACATCAGGCCTTGTACATAGCATCACATACATAATGGATCCAATTGCTAATGTGTATGGTATCCTATCCATGTACTCTCTTTTCTTTTGGGTCTTAGGACTCATATCCTTGGAGAGATGTACCCCATAAGACATTAATAGAAATCCCTTCTTGGATTCCTCCATGCTAAACCACTTTAGCATCTTATCTATGTACATGGATTGGGTCAATCCAAGCAACCTTTTAGATCTATCTCTATAGATCTTTATACCTAGTATATAGGCTACTTCTCCCAAATCCTTCATGGAGAATTTACCCGATAACCAATCTTTTACTTCTTTAAGAAA
>UESW01004049.1:885831-1117796 GCA_900491605.1 Calamus simplicifolius
CAAGGAGAAGAGGAAAAGAAGAAGAAAAAGCTCAAAGCCAAACAACTTCAAACCAAGCTTTTCTAAACCTATTTACTTTTCTTTGAATATTTGCTCATTAAGGAGCTGTGAAAATTTGTAAAACATTCTTATTCTTGTTTGTGCCTAGTTCAATCAAAGGGTATTGAACTAGTGGAGGTTGTTAACCTTGGGTCAAGCTAGTTTTGCTTGAGTCTTGGGTTTTGTGCTGGTGAGCCCGAAAAACCGGCTGGGTTCGTTGTGATCCCGGGTAAAACAACAAGTTTGAGTTGTGAACTTGTAAAACAACTCGACTGTAATCGAGGTGATTATAGTGTGGACCCAAGTAGGATCTTGGGAGTGGACGTAGGTGTTGGATACACCGAACCACTATAAAATCTTTATGTTTGCCGTGCTTCCATTGACTCTATCTCTATCTCTGTTTTATTTGTTGTACTTTATATTTACATTGCATTTGTTTTCATTCATCTTATGCAAACATTTTTTAAGAGGCTAAATTTTTAAAGAACCCAATTCACCCCCCCCCCCTCTTGGGTTGTCATCTGGGCCAACAACATTTGATGCTGCGATGTACTCGGCTTAGTTGTAGAGTCGATAGTCATCTCTTACTTGGAACTCTTCCAGCTGACTGCACCACCATTGAGTGTGAACACATAGCCTGATTGTGATTTATAATCATCTCTATCAGACTGAAAACTAGAATTCGTGTAACCCCGAACTATAAGGTCGGGTCCTCCATAAACCTAGAACATATCCTTAGTTCTTCGCAAGTACTTAAGGATATTCTTGCTATCCAATATTTCTTACTAGGGTTTGCCTGATATCTACTCGTGATACTCAAGGCATAAGAAACATCAGGCCTTGTACATAGCATCACATACATAATGGATCCAATTGCTAATGTGTATGGTATCCTATCCATGTACTCTCTTTTCTTTTGGGTCTTAGGACTCATATCCTTGGAGAGATGTACCCCATAAGACATTAATAGAAATCCCTTCTTGGATTCCTCCATGCTAAACCACTTTAGCATCTTATCTATGTACATGGATTGGGTCAATCCAAGCAACCTTTTAGATCTATCTCTATAGATCTTTATACCTAGTATATAGGCTACTTCTCCCAAATCCTTCATGGAGAATTTACCCGATAACCAATCTTTTACTTCTTTAAGAAATTATACATTATTTTCTATTAATAATATGTCATCCATATATTATATTAAGAAAACAATATCACTTCCACTAACCTTCTTGTACACACATGGATCATCCTCATTTTTGATAAAATCAAACTCTTTGATTGTCACATCAAATCGGATGTTCCAACTTCTAGAGGCTAGCTTAAGTCCATAAATAGACCTTCGTAGCTTGCACACATTCTTAGGATCTATGGATTAAAACCCTCTGGTTGTGTCATATACACATCCTCCTCTAAATTTTTATTTAGGAAGGCGGTCTTGACATCCATCTACCAGATCTCATAGTCAAAATATGCTGCTATTGCAAGCGAAATCCTTATGAACTTATGCATGACTACGGATGAAAAGGTTTCATCAAAGTCAATACCTTGTCTTTGCTTATAACCTTTTGCAACTAGCCTTGCCTTATAGGTAATCACATTACCATCCATGCCGGTCTTCTTCTTGAAAACCTATTTGCACCCAATGGGTTTTATCCCTTCAGGTAGATCAACCAAGGTCCATACCTGGTTGTCATACATGGAGTCCATTTCAGATTTCATGGCCTCAAGCCGTCCCTTGGAGTTAATGTCAGACATTGCCTCCTTGTAGTTGGTAGGCTCATCATCCTCTATAAGAAATGCATATCTCTTAGGGATGTGAACTGTCCTACTAGATCTACGTAGCTGGTGTATACTTGGAGCTACCTGTTGCTTTACCTCTCCTGATAGAGACTCATGCAATGGTTGCTTGAATGTGGGTTGAGTCTCCAGCTCAACTCCCACTGCATTCGGCATGTGCTCCATTCTATCAATCGATCTTTATCAATTTATGGTTCTTAAGCTTTACTAAGTTCAATCTTACTCGCACTATCCTTTGAAATTATCTTATTTTCTAAAAATGAAGCATTTCTCGAGACAAACACCTTTTGCTCGAGAAGATGGTAGAAGTAAAATCCTTTTCTTTGTTTTGGATATCCCACAAAATTGCATTTATAAGATATTGCTTCAAGCTTGTCTGATTCATTACGCTTCACATAAGCGTAACAGCTCCAAACCCTTAAATGATTAAGGAATGGTTTCTTTCCATACCATATATCATATGGAGTGGAGTTGACCGATTTAGATGGAACTCGGTTTAGGGTATATTCGGTAGTATCTAGCACATAATCCCAAAATATTTTTGAGAGATCTACAAGGCTCATCATCGAACGTACCATATCTAATAGTGTACGATTTCTCCTTTTTGACACACCATTGTGCTGTGGTGTACCAGGAGGAGTCCATTGAGGAAGAATTACATTCTCTTTCAAATAATCTATGAACTGATGGCTCAAGTATTCACCACCTCGATCTGATCGAAGTATCTTAATACTTTTGCCAGTTTATTTTTCTACTTCACATCTGAATTTTTGAACTTTTCAAAGGATACAGATTTGTGCTTCATCAGATACACATAACCATATCTAATAAAGTCATCTATGAATGTGATGAAATAAAAAAACCTCTTATGGCATGAATGTTGATGGGTCCACATACATCCGAATGTACTAAACCCAAAAATTCAGTTGCTCGCTCGCCTTTTCCGGTAAAAGGTGACTTGGTCATCTTGCCAAGTAAACATGATTCACATTCCTCAAACGATTCCCAATTAAATGAGCCCAAGTATCCATCCTTATGTAACTTAGTTAAACGCTTTTCATTTACATGGTCTAGACGACAATGCCATAGAGTCCCTAGTATTATTTGATTTTAATCTTTTTGATTCAATATTGAGAATAGGAGCTTAAAGATTAAGAACATAAATTCGTTGAACAATTCAACAGAACCAAAGAACATTTCATTTCAAAAAATAGAAATACCTTTATTTTCAATTTCAAATGAATACCCATCCATTACTAAACATGAAATGGATATAATATTCTTTGTTATGTTCAGAAATAGTAACAATTACTAAGTTCAATTACAAGCCCTGTGGACAAAGATAAAGAACAAATTCCTATGGCTAATGCAACAACCTTTGTTCCATTTTTTATTCGTAGGATCACTTTATCTTTCCCCAATCTTCTACTATTTCTTATCATCTCCATATTAATACAAATATGAGACCCATAACCGGTAATACCTAAGTGGAATAAGAAGTAATAGAAGAAAACATCTCAATTATGTATGCACCTAATGTAGAAGCATCAATATGCTTCTTTTCTTTTAGACTTGCCAAATAAGCCCTGCAGTTACGCTTCTAGTGCCCATCCTTGCCACAAAAGTGACATTTGTTTTTCTTGGCTATATTCCTTAGCTAATCAGGGAAATTGGGTCCGGTCAGCTTTTTGGACTTTAGGTTACCTCTAAGGTTAATGTTCATACTCATGGTGTCTCTTACAATTGTGAAGAAAATAGAATGAGTCAATTTTTATGAATGCAAATCATTGATTTAATATGGTAATTTTAAAATTTTTAATTAAATCGATTACTCCCACTATTTTATCGAGCTCAATAGCCCTCTCTATTAATCTCAAAAAATTATCAAATAATTTTTTAGTGGGCTAGAATCCTCAAATTGACTTACCTTGACCTTGGCTATGGCACAACAAATCTTAGTAAGCCAAATTAGGTAGATTTTTATCAATCACATTAAATATGACTACTAGATCATTTAGGGGACATTGCCTTGTCAATCACATCTGATGTGATCACCCTAAACATTGCCTCTAGATTAGACTGACCCTGACTATGGACAATTATGCCAGCTAACCTAGTTAAGTCAACCCATTGTTCCCCAATCAACTCCTCATAGGTTCACTTGATCTTGGCTATGGCACAACAAATCTCATGCCCTAATAATTTTGTATCATGTGAACAATGGAAGGCTAATGACTTAATATTTTTGAAGGGATTTAGCGCATCTAGGTCCCATCATGCATGTACAATATTTGTATCATGCTAAGTTACATATCATATATGTGAATTTTAGATTAATTTCAATTAATCTAAATTTCATAAGATCCAATCTTATGATTGGAACTCCTAATCAAATTAGGATCCTGATCACTATTGAATTTAGGAACCCTAATCATGTGACCAAATTAATTGCTATCATCCTGATTAACCTTAATTGATCTAATCAATTAAGAGCTTTCCTTAACAATGGCCAGATCAGCTGATCAATAGGGTCCTATTTAGTATACCCTTCGATCCAATTGTATGAATTTTCCCAGGCAACGAATGGAGCAATTAAAAACCATGATTGCACCTTTCTAGATACCAATGTAGTTAAGCCCAATTGCTTAGATCAATTATGGGATCATAGGATCAAACAATGATATGGTTAAGTCTAATTAAACCTTATCATCTATTACACATTATGATAAGATAAGATAGTGATCGTTAGGAATTTATGATAAGTGTCAAATATTATAACAATTTATTTTAAATATTTGTCTTATCATTATCCATTATGATAAATTTGTTTTCATCACATGAAAATCCTAATTGGTCTCTATCATAACATCCCTAACATCTATAATCATGATAACATGTCAAAATTTTAAATTTTAATTTTAATCTTGATTATCATGTTATTATGATATATTTATTTTAGATTTTAATCACATTATTTATCATGTCAAAATTAAATTCTAAACATGATATGCTAAATTTCAGCCTTTATGATTATCACACATAAATCATAATTTTTATTTTTAACATGATCAAATATAAATAATTCATGTTTATAATTATATAATAAACTTATTAAATATTTAATCTTCATCAATATAATTATTTTAGATTTTAATCATGTTATTTATCATGTCAAAATTAATTTCTAAACATGATATGTTAAATTTTAGCCTTTATGATTATGTCACACATAAATCATAATTTTTAATTTTTAACATGATTAAATCTAAATAATTCATATTTATTATCATATAATAAACTTATTAAATATTTAATTTTCATCATATGGCAATATTTATATTTTACATCGCATGTAAGATTTAGATCTATATATAAAAACTAGAACTCAGGTAATCTATCAAATTAACTAAATTTGAAGCCTGAGGTGGCTCTGATACCACTGATGAAAAACCCTTTTCCCTAACTAGCTTTGGACCTAAGCCTCCATTGTCGCACAGTCATGGGCCCTGAACCATGTCACCCAACAATGGTACTTATCAGGCAGCCGATGATCGGATCTGCTGGTCCGCCGACACCAATGGCGGAGAGCTTGGCTTCGATGAAACAGTCACTAGTGAGAGTTCCGTTGATGCTCTATCTGACCGTACAGTCAACTGGCTCTGATACCACTGTAGGGAATTACATATATTTTATATGAATCAAATTCATATATCACGCAACGAAAGATAAAAATAATTATGAATTTAATTCCCAAAGCCTAAGATCCTCAGGAAACAAATTCAGTTAACAAGAAATAACACATTATTTAATAATAGATCATACCTGTGTTCTTTATTGGGGATGAAGCCTCATGAAGCCGGTAAATGATTTTTCACTAGTCATCCACGTATTTAGCCTCTAATGGTGATCCACGAGAACATCTTTGGATGATGTCCTCTCAGGATTGGATAACTTTCTTGCGAGGGGTGCTAGCACCTCTTTTCTTTCCAATTGATTTCTTAAATCAAGAGAGAGAACAATTCCTTGATCAAGATCAAATCTTGATCAATCAAGAAAGAAAATATTTCTTGATCAAGATCAAATCTTGATCAATCAAAGAAAATAATTTCTTGATCAAGATCAAATCTTGATCAATCAAGAAAGGAAAGATTTCTTGATCAAGATCAAATATTGATCAACCAAGAAGAGAGAGAAAGTCTTCCTTCAACAATCCAGAAAGAGGGACATGAGAGAGAGAGGAGCTTTCAACCCTTTAAAAGAGAGAAGGATGTCTAGAGAGAGAAAAAATATTTTAGAGAGAGAAAGTGGGTGTTAGTCATCCAAAAGAGAGAAAAAGGAGGAGTTAGGCATGTCTCTCAAAGGGGGTATCTCTCTCCTTTTTATACATGAAAAGGAAGGTTGTGTGGTTCCATACAAAGGGGGTTTTGTTTAACCACCTAACCATTCAACCATATCAAGTTAATAACAAATTATCCTAATAAATTTAGGATTTTTTTATTATGATAATGTTAGGATTACAACCACCAAACCACATCCCTAAAAAATAAAAAATTAGTTATCCCATGAAACCAACGTCGTAACCTTGCATTTAGCTTCATGATAAGGGTTTTGTTGATGTGGTCATCAACACCCACTATAAAAAAATACTGAGATAGCGATGCAAATTTGGCGACGCATCTTTACGTCGCTAAATTGTGACTAAATTGCGACGCCTTAGCGACAACAAAAAATAGCGATGCATTTAGCGACGCATAGCTTAAAAAATTAAAAAATATTAAATTTTAATTTAGCAACATAAATAGTGCATCACTATTTTAAGAAAAATTAATATTTATAAAATAAAATTATGAAATAAAAATATTGTGATGCATTTCATTGCGTCGTAATGTTTTAAAAAAAATTAATTATGTTAAATAGCGACGCATTAGCGACGCAATAAATTAGAAAATTAAAAAAAATAATTTTTAATTTTGCGATGCAAGTATTGCTCACAATTTTTTTTAAAATAAAATATTGCAACGCAACAAGGTGCATCGCAATTATTTAAAGAAAAATTAATTTTTATAAAATATAATTATGAAATAAAAATATTGCGACGCAACTCAGTGCATCGCCATTTTTTTAAAAAATATTAATTATGTTAAATAGCGACGCATTAGCGACGTAATAAACCAGAAAATAAAAAAAAATTAATTTTTAATTTAGCGAAGCAAATAATGCGTCACATTTTTTTAAAAAAATTAAATTTTATAAAATATAATTAAAAGATAAAAAAATTAAAAATAAAACATTGCGACACAATGAAATGCATCGCAATTATTTTAAAAAAATTAATTTTTTACATGCATCGGATCGATCATCGCCGATCGGGATCATGGCTTGGATCGATCGCAACCATCGGATCGTCGCACCGGTTAGGTCTGGCACAGATATATTTGATACTATAGAGCATTTGGGGTTGAGGTATGCTTGGGAACCTGATGCAGATAGAATAAATGGCTGTATATGTAAAGAACATAACTGGAAGAAGCGGAGCATTTTTTGAGATTTGCCATATTGGAGCACAAATCTCATCCGGTACAACTTAGATGTTATGCATATTGAGAAAAAATTCTTTGATAACATATTTAACGTGGTACTAAACATCCCAGGAAAAACCAAAGACACTGCAAAGTCGAGAGAAGAACTTAATCAGTATTGCAGAAGAGGTGATTTGAGAAGGAATGCTGACGGGACCTATCTTAAAGCCTGTTACACTCTTGACAAAAATTTACGAGAAGTTTTATGTAACTGGATTAGAGGATTAAAATTTCCTGATGGTTAGCTTCAAATATCGGTAGGTGTGTGGACATGCATAATCTCAAGTTGTTTGGCATGAAGAGTCATGACTGTCATGTTTTCATGCAACGGTTATTGTCCATAACTTTTTGTGAGCATTGACAGAGCTCAGCTTCACTACAGCAAAAATCATGGATAGCAACTCTTTTTTCTCAACGCTTCGGTGAAGCGTCGGGAATTCACGTAGCCTGCCGACGCTTAAAAAAAGTGTCAGTAGGGAAAAGGTTAATGCGAGGGAACGAGGACGAAAGAGGGGGTTCCATTGTCGAACAAGACACAGTAATAGACACCCTCGGGCCATGGAATCGATGGTGATCTCTGTCGAGACAGCCTCGAGGCCACCGGATCCCCCGATGGCAGCGACGGTGGCAGCCACACCCTTGAGAGCAGAGGCCCAGGGTAATCTCCTCCACAACTTCTCCTTTCCGGTCCTCAAGACGTGGGGGAACCAGCGGCTCCTCTGTTGCATGAACGTGAACCGCAAAGGGGAGATCATCAGCGGCGGCACAAGTCGGAGATCAACAGTGGAGGGCGGTGAACCGCGGATCCGAGCCCTGGCGCAGGGTTGGGAGGGCGACGCAGGGCTAGAGGAGGTCAGGGAAAAGCTCCTAGCCCACCTCTGTGAAGTGGCGGACCGGATGAAGCTCGCGGTCCCTCCTTCGATGGGCGGGTCGCCGGAGAAGCCGGAGTCGAAGCCGAAGCCAAAACCGGAACCTGATCCGGAGCCCAAGGCCGAGGGGGAGGCGGAGCCTTCTTCGTCAGCAGCGGTGCGACCTTGGAATTTAAGGACGAGGAGGGCAGGTCTAGGGATCAGACGAGGATAGAGCGGCACCTGAGCATCTCCCCGCCCTCCGGCAGTGGCTGAGAGGAGGACAGTCCGGCTGAGGTCGGAGGACTCGGAGCATTGCTAGCTCCGCCTTAGTGCTTCTTTAGTCCCATACCGGAAGCCCCACCTGGTTCTCCCCTCCTCTATATCTACTCGCCCTTTTGGCTTCTCTATCCCTCTTTCGACTTCTTAAAAAATTCATCGACGCATCGAAGGAGAGATCGGAGAGGTTCCCAAACTCGACGGGAACTTTTCGGTAAGCGAATTATTGTATAGCTCAAGCTGCCGGAGCTTGTTCAGCTTCCCGATCTTTGGCGGGATCTGGCCAGAGAGGAAGTTGTTGGTAAGCTCGAGATCCTGGAGTTTCATCAGATTCTCGATCGACGGTGGGATTACGCCTTTAATATTTGTATCGGAGCGGTAGAGCCAGGAGAGATTGGTTAGAGTCATCACCACCTCCAGAAACGGGCTTTCATCGAACCCGTTATTATCCCCCATGCTCAGAACCTCCAGCTCGGTGAGCTTACTGAGAGAACTCCACGAGAATGAACCCGAGAACCTGTTATCGAATAGATTCATTACCCGGAGCTTGTTGAGAAGGGACAGGTCAGGAACAACTCCAGTGAACTTATTGAAGGCAAGATTCAGGTACCGGAGGCCGGTGCAGTTCCGGATGTCGGCTGTGAAGGGCCCAGAGAGGTGATTGGATCCGTAAGAGAGCTGAGAGAGAGAGGGGAGCTGGCATAGAGAGGACAATGGTAGCCCTTCGGAAATACCTTGATTGTCGAGGTTGATCTCGGCGATGGAGTTGTCGGAATTGCAGACAATTCCGGTGAAACTACACAGGGAGTTGCCCGGCATCCAGGACTCGAAGCCTTTGATGTTGATGAGTCTGAGAGAGGTTTTGAGGTTCAAGAGAAGCTTGATCTCGTATTGTGCCGATGCTTTAAAAAGCGTCGGCATTGTATTTTGCCGACGCTTTAAAAAGCGTCGGCATCGTATTTTTCCGATGCTTTCTAAAAGCGTCGAAAAATTTCGTTTCCACTCCCAGTTTCTCGACGCTTGCAAAAGCGTTGAGAAGCTATTTTCCGACGCTAGAAAAGCATCGGGAAATTACTTTAAAAGCATTGCTATCCCCAAAAATTAATGTTGTGCTTGTTCTTTAAAGAATTATCTACCGCAGTCATTACTTCTGCATCCATGGAAAGGCTTGAGGAGAAAATTCCAATTATTTTATGCAAGCTGGAGTGAATATTTCCTCCAAGTTTTTTTGACTCAATGGAGCATTTACCGGTTCACTTGCCATATGAAGCACGTATAGTTGGTCCCGTGCAGTATCGCTGGATGTATCTTTTCGAGAGGTAAACACCCAAATCAGTAATACATGTTGACATTTCAAATATTATTTTATTTATGCGAGGAAGTTGGTTTATTTATATTTTCAACTTTACATATAGGTATCTTAAGAAGTTAAAAAATAATGTGTGGAATAAGGCAAGGTTTGAAGGTTCTATATGCAATGCACACTTGGTTGAAGAAGTTTCAGCTTTTGCCTCGCATTACTTTGAGGGTCACATTCATACGAGGACCCACAATCTTGGTCGTAACGATGACATATGTGTGGACGAAGGAGAACCTACTGATGGTAGAATATCAATATTTAAAAGTATCAGCTGTTCATTTGGGAGGCAGAAGTCAAGACAATTAAGCGATGTGGAGTAATGCAGCACATTATTATATCCTAATGAACTGTAGAGAAGTCGACCCATACATTGAGTAAGTATATGTACACTTCTTTAATTGCTTAATTAGAACTTCTACTTTAAATTGTAAAATACCATACTATTTAATTGCTAATAGAAGTTTTAATTATTATAATCCCTTAAGGATGTATTGTGATAGACAATGACAGATGGATCCCAGCATCAGTCAAATTGCCATTGGGCAGAAGTTAGAAATGGAGTTCGCTTATTGGTTTTATGAATTTGTGAGTACTATCACTCAATCAATTACAATAATGGCTTTTATTTTTCGAATTGATTGTGAATAGCTTATTAATTTATAGGTAAATGGTCCATGGTGCACAATTGATAATATTTTTATTAAATGTCTAGCGTAGTGGCCATTGAAGACCGTAACTATCTATACTGGCTATTTTGTTAATGGATACAAATTTCAAATTGAACGACTAGCATCTTCAAGAGGGATGCATAATTGGGGCATATGTGTTAAAGGAGAAAGTGCTGGAGCAAATATGCAGGATTATTACGGAATGTTAGTAGAGGTGGTCGAAGTTGAATATCCCGGTTGGCCTATAAAATGAACTGTATTATTTCGTTGTGATTGGTTTGATCTGACAATTCCTGTCGGTAAAAGGGTTCATAACGACTACAATCTAGTTGAAGTAAACCATCGACGAAGATTGCAGAAATATGAACCATTCATTCTTGCATCCCAAGCTCAGCAAGTGTTTTACTGCGGATATTCAAGTTTGCACAACGACAAGCGAGATTGGTGGGCTGTTTCTAAAATCGTTCCATGTTCAACAATCATATTAGATGAGAGTTCATCAAGTCAATCAACTGAGTGCCCTGCATTTCAAGAGGATGAGATGGAAATACATGCAATTGAGGATGACACAAGGGCTCCTGAAATATCACTTAGAGATCCAAATGGTTATGTCCAAGAAATTGAGGATGCAAATGTTCGATTTCCTTCCGATGATAATAAAACTAAATCACAGTTTGATATGGCATCGGATGTTGAACCAACATTTTACGAAATAAATGACACTGATTAAAGATATAGGTTCATTCAATTTTGATTTATTTTTATAAGTGTTAAATTTTTGTATGTTTATTAATTATTTGTAATTATATTGCATTGCATTAATCTTTAGTATTTACAATATAATGGATCGAGGTAGATCTACCCCTGACAGACATAGTCCTGCTGCATCATATCCCACTACCAACCCTGATGCATGGACTTTCACCTCTCCAGGCATCGACGCTCATCCTGTATTTTTCTCTATCCAATCGGCACAGACCTCTGAGAGTTCTTCTTTGGTCGATCGCACCGTACTTTGATTGAATGCCGATGGGCTGTAAGTATATACTAATTGTAACTATATATTTATGTTTTAAAGTTAATTACTTATTTTAATTAGTTTTTTTAATAGCTTTATTGAGCAGTATACTGTATCAAGCCAGATCAGCTCTATATTTCAGAGCCATGCTGATCCCAGTGGCTATGATTGGCACCATGTATCTGCGGCCATGAGGGAGTTTTATTTTTTAGACTTTTAAGTAAACTTTTTAAATACATTTTATAACTGATATAAAATTTTCTAATCTTAATATATTGTGAAACTAACTGTTTATTTCAATGTAGAAAAAGTTTATGTGGGACCCTACCATCCATGATGCCATTAGGGCAGCATAGAATGCTCTTGCGGCACGCCAATACTCCGACATGCTTTATCGTTGGAGGAGTTCGGGTGACTGTCCAAGGCATGTGCCGAAGGGTATTTGGGCCAGCTGGCAGCAGGCATGGCAGTCCAAGGCATGGATCAAGAGGTCTGCATCAGCCAGCACGAACCACCGATCTGAGAAGGGCGGTCGTGGCACGGGCCTCTCCTGTCACACTGCGGGTTCCATTTCTATTCAGGAGCACAGACGTCGTATGGTAAGAAAACATAAACAATTTAAATACTAATTTAGTCATTTACAAATACTTGCATTTATATTCTTTCTTCTGCTTTTGTAGTCCGAGCAAGAGGGCAGAGATCCTGGTGAGTTTCGTCTATTCAGGGTGACACACATCAGGAAGGACGGTTTCTGGGTCAATACACGATCACGGGAGGTTGGGGTAAGAAATTAGATTTATATTTTATTTGTTTAATTTCTAATATTTTATTTAGCTTTATATATTAATTCATTTATCATTGATTTTATAACTCAAAGGCACGAGTCGAGGAGCTTCAGTCTCAGACATCGCAGGTCAACTCCACTGATGGGGGGCCGCCCATCGAACTCTCACCAGAGGAGAGTCGACATGTATTTTTGGAGGCTGTTGGTGCCCAGCCACGAGACCATAGGATCTATGGTTTGGGCACCAGAGCTTCCAGATATTTTTTCCATCAGGGCTCCAGTTCGCGTGGTTCTGGCGATATTCCTCCCGAGCAGATAGACGACATTCGGAGATCTATTGGGAGGAGCTTGCAGAGATGAGAGACCATATGTGTCAGATGCAGGATTTAGTTCGTCTCCTGTCACAGGGTTCAGTCCAGCCTCCGCAGCCTCCACAGCCGCCTTCAGATACATGATGTATTTTTTTCACTACTTGATGTATTTTTTTTTATTTTTTCTGTTTTGTATATGAAAATTTTAAATAATTAATAAAATAATTTTTTATCTATTTTTAAAAATTTTGTAATGATTGTTTTGGTCAATTGTATTAGCAATTACATTGTATTAGCAAGTTTATTTTATATTATTTTATTTTTTAAAATAAATTACTTAATTTACTTTAAAAATTAAAAATTAATTTACTTTATTTTTTTTTAAAAAATAAATTAATTAGCGATGTTATTTTCCATCGCAATTAATTTTTTTAAAAAATAAAAATTATGTTATTTTAATTTTTTTTAAAAATTAATTAATTAATTAGTGACGCAATTGCGATAAGATTTTTCATCGCAAATATTTTTATAAAAATTATTTTTAAAGTAGCGACGCATTTAGGGGCGTCACAATTATTTTTAAAAAATTAAAAATTAAAATATTTTAATTAATTAGCAATGCTATTTTCCATCACAATTAATTTAAAAAATTAAAAATTATTTTATTTAAATTTTTTAAAAAATAAATTAATTAATTAGCGACACAATTGCGATGATATTTTCTATCGTAAATATTTTTTAAAAAAAATTATTTTTAAAGTAGCGACGCATTTAGTCTGCATCGCAATATTGCGATGCATTTATGGGCATCGCAATATATTGCGACGCATTTAGGGCATCGTAGAGAGTCGCTGTTAAGCGATGCAATTGCGACAAATTGAAATTGTGATGAATATTTTAGTGACGCCTTTATTGCATCGCTAATGCGTCGCTATAGCTTATTTAGCGACACATTAGCGATGCATTTGGGCGTTGCTATATTTAAATTTTCTTGTAGTGACCTGTCCATGAACGGTTACCGTACGATTCAATCCCTTCGTCACATATCCCAGATCAATCCATGGTATGGAATGTGTCAACCATGTAATTGATCTTTGTTTACTTGATCTCAGAAAAATTGACTCGTATGAATTAGAACTTCAAAACCATTTTGAATTCCAACTCAACCTTGCAATGATTTAACAGTCAATTTAATCCATCAAGTGGCCATGGGATATAACCCTTTCTATCAAGGGAGACGATCATGTCTTAATCAAACACCAACTTCATGTGCTTCATGTCATACCCAGTCGACACCATATTTGCCACCCATGGTTAGAGCGATGTTTGCATATCGTCAAAGCATGATATTCCACACGTGAGGTGTAATGAAGATCTCAAGTTAAAGGATCACTCGCACCATCGTCATCAGTGATCAACCATCGACACTATATAGAATATCCATATGGGATCTCTGTGCAGGTCATCCAATGCATCGTTACAATAATGAATATCCACACACCTTACCAAGTATCTTCATACTTCAGCTTGCAAGATCAGCTGCTCACCATAAGGGTGAAGATATGTAATGTGTGCTAGTCTCATCGGCGTTCGATAGTGTCCACTCCTGTCTATGCATCAGCTAGGAAAGTTTAAAGAATCGAACCATAATGTGCAATTTTGGATCTCACAATTTGTAATCTCTATTACAAATTTCATATGCACAGTTCGCATTCTTTTGGACTTTATCTCACAGGTTAAATATATCTAATATATATAAATTATACCCGGATAGATAAAGAAACCAATAAATTTAATTTGCATTCATAAAGAAATGTGTACAATCTAGCATCTAATCCGATTGAATATAGGGCACACACTAACACCTCGATCTTGCACCAACTTCCGGGGTCTGTTCTAGTCAAACCAAACACCTGACCGGTGTCAAACGCCACATGGAGCAAAAGATGAAATCTAGTGAGCGATGCAAGCTCGTAAACAGCATTCCTGTGGGCTTGCACCTAATCTTCTGTAATACTGAAAAGCACAAGGTTCCTAAAATGGCTTTCCATGAAGGGTTTACAATTTGGAAAGCAGATTCTTTGATAGAATGAGACTGGTGAGGGCTAGATGGACCACAAAACCTTGCCCCACTGTTTTTGTTACATCATTTCAAAGCATAGTAGCATGGTTTTCTGATTCATTTTATATATAGAAAGGAGTTTTGGTTGGCACTCGGTACACGGCCACTTCTCATGGGGCAATTTATCGTCTTTAATTTTTCCATGGCTGTTCTGTCTTGTTTGTTGCTCTTGGTTCTGCTTTTTTTCCCTTATGCTTCTGGCCAAGTGAGAGGTATGCTTGTTTGTCTTTTATTAATGACCATATAAAACAAGGGATAGAAGCTGATGCTGATTATTGTTAGACAGAAATTTTGAAGTGGATAACAGATAATCAAAATTCAACCATTCACTTTTATGATAATGATGCCTTTTCTAGATTTATGATAGTGATATTCTTTCTAGTATGCATTTATTCTTAAAATTTGACTCATAATTTGTGTATGCTGTAGAGCTCAAGTGCTTGAGTGTGTACAATAAGAAATTACATGGGGGAAAAGAAAAAGACAACCTCAATTATTGTGTTTTTTATGTATTTTTGTTAATTGACAGTTAGTGTTAGCAATTGGGCATAAATATAATAGTCAGTTATAATTTTCTTGTGGAAAAATTTAATCTCATCAGTAATGATTGGGTACTCCTGTTTTATTTGTGTATAATGGAGGACGAGAGATGATTATTTACTTTTAAGAAGAAAAATGTTATATGACTAAAGAAATTAGATTCATTTCTACTGGAACTTTGACCGTAAGAAAGTCAGTGCAAGATTTTTTTTTATTTTTTATTTTTTTGGGTGTTCAAGTCTGACTAGGAATCAGTATACTAGTAAGGTTTTGTATGATTGGCCTCTGGATGTTGCAAACTTTAAAAAAATAGTAAGGAAGAAATGCAGACAGTTTGAATATTAAGGAACTCAGCAAATACACTTTGAACTATGGTGTTTAAAAACTAGCAGAATCTCCATGTAATCCAACTGCACCTCCATTTTAGCCTTATTTTTCAGTCAAAACAGAGCTGATCATGGTCAAACAACGTAATCTGACATCCTGACCTCAGCTGTCAGCTTATGATACTGAATTCAAGCTCCAAAATTCCATGTGATGTCCTATTGGTTCCTGGATCCTGCATTATCTTTAGTCTCTTTTCATGATTTTGATGATAATGGCTTGCCTTCACTTTGGGAATGCATGGACATGAAATATTTTGGTGGAATGGTCTTCAACGTGGTGGATAGGCCTTTGATCCATGATGCATAATAGCATGCAAAATACTAGATGAAATTATCAAGTCTCCAAACATGCATGATGCTGGACATTTTGCCTAATTAAAACTTTATTTCCAAAAATTGAGCTTGCAAATTCTGTTTATAGAAAAGGATCAGGAATTTTAAGCAATAAAAAGGAAAATAGATTTAAAAGGACGAGATATAAATCAGCTATCAATTTTATGGTGTCTGCAACAGGAATCTACAACCATAGGTTTAAGTGATGCCCATCTATTCAAAGTTTAGGTATTCAAAAATTATTATCCAATCAATCAAAATTTCAGTATGATTGTTGGGAAGTCATAGAGATTTTTTTTTTTTTTGGTACAGACGAGTAATTACACCACTCTAGGGTGGGTCATACCCGATATATCAAAGTACAATAACTAAGAAAGAATCGAAGGGCAAGGGTCATCCTGTTTTCAGCTCCAACTGTCCGAATGAGAGGCTACCCTGACAGCAATCCAATCAGCCACTGCATTAGCTTCGCGGTAGACATAACGAATCTGAGTATTAGGGGCTTCCAAAACCATAGAGCGGATGTCACACAGTAAAGGAATAGTGGGCATGAGGGAGCTGGGCTTCCGTCGGATCCAATGAATGACAGTGATAGAATTGGATGATATGTCGTCTCCTCCTCAATACCACACACTGGGCATGTTGGCAAAATCCTCATCCCTCTCCTAGATAAAAGAGAGCAGGTAGGAAGAATATCCTAAGCCACTTTCCAGATAAAAAGTCTCACTCTAGGGTGAACAATTAGATGCCAAACCCAATCCAACTCCATCGAAACCTGAGGGTGCGGTCTGAAAATAGACAGGAGGTCCCCTATGGGAGCAAGGGACAAGCAAGATCTTCCCCAGACCCTGGAATCAGTAATAGCACACAAAAGGGAGAGGGATAGAGAGGATACGTCGGCAAAGCTCATTCCCAAAAAAATTGGACAACCGAGAGGATGACCATCCAGAGCGATCCGAGGACATAAAACCACTGACCTGCATACCCTCAGGAATATCAGAAGACACAAAAGTCGACCAGCGAGACAAGGGAAGGTCAGCAATCTACGTGTCCTGGGAGATGTCCACTGAAATTTCATGACCAATCATCCATGAGGTACTGTGCAAAATAGTCGGAGCATAACGACAGACCTCTTTCTAGAAAAAGGAATGCCCCCGGTTAGACTGAGTAGGAATAGATAGGCTCCAGCTTCCATACTTGGCATGCATGAAAGAACTCCATAAACACTGAGGATCAAGCAAGAACCGAGAGGCATGCCTGGCAGTCAACACCTATCTTCTAACAGACAGCGATTGGATCCGAAGTCCACCCTCGGCCGCAGACAGACAAACAATGTCCCAATCAACAAGATGAACACCTCGGCCCTCCTGCATCGATGCCCAAAGAAAATCCCAAAAATATCTCTCAATTTGTCGCAAACAGGCCTAGGGAATAGCAGTATTAGCCAAGAGATAGCTAGGCATCGAAGATAACACGGAGCGGATAAGAGTAATCCTCGCCATCATAGAAAGCCCAGAAACCTGCCAGCCATCCAATCGATCACGGATCCGCCTAACAATAAAGCTGAAATCCGAACACCGTGGCCGTCTTTCGGTAATCGGAATCCCCAAATAGGACAACCGATCAGACTGAGCAGGAATGCCCATCAAACGAGAGATAGACCTCTTCAGAGTAGGGGACGTCCTCGGGCTAAAACATATCAAAGATTTACTAAGATTAACTCTCTGACCCAAAGCACGGCAATAGGAGTGAAGAATGGCCACAAAAGTAGTGGTATTACCGATAGAAGCCTTCCCTAGTAAGAGACAGTCATCAGCGAAAAGTAAGTGGGACAGGGAGGGACCAAGGGGGCCATCTGAATATGGGTGGATTGTCGAAGTCCACATAGCCAAAGAAAGATCCCGGGATAAGGCATCAGCAGATAGAATGAAAAAAATGGTGAAAGAGGACATCCCTGTCTCAGACCAACCTCAGAGTGAAAGAACTCCGTCCGACCCCCATTTATAAGGAGAGAAAAGGACGTCCTATGGATACACTCCATCATCCAAGCAGCAAAAACCTCATGGAAGCCAAACTCCTGAAGCGTACGATGCAGAAAATCCTACCTCAGTCTGTCATAAGCTCTCTCCATATCGAGCTTAATAGCCATGAGGCACTGACTTCTAGGAGCTCTCTGGAGTTCATGCATAAACTTCTGAGCCAACAGAGCATTATCTGTGATACTGCGCCCCCTAAGAAAAGCACCATGCTCCTGAGAGATGAGACGAGGGATCACTGAAGCCATCTGACCAACCAAAAGCAGAGCACAAATCTTATATAATATGGAGCACAGACTGATTGGCTTGAAATGCTGGGGAGAGGAAGCATCAAGACGTTTGGGCACCAGTGTAACATGAGTTTTCTTCCAATCAGAGGGCATATGATTAGACTAAAACACAGTTTGAATAGCCAGGACGATGTTTGGACCAACAATATCCCAATAATGATAAAAAAAAATAGAGGAGGGAACCCATCAGGGCCAGGGGCCTTATCAGGCCCAAGGTCCCATAATGCAAGGCGAATATCTTCTGTAGAGAAGGGCTTGATTAAAGTATCATTCTCTATATCAGAGAACTTGCAGGAAGAAAGAACAGGAGGAACATGGATCCCATCGCCAGACAAATTGGTCCACCTGGACTGGAAGAAGCTAAAAAGCATATCTCTGATCCCTTGAGGATCTTCCTCCAAGTGACCCTCATCATCAACTAAACGCCTAATATGATTAGCCGACCGCCTACGTAAAGTAGCCTAATGAAAGAACCTGGTATTGCGGTCCCCTCTTTAATCCACTGAATACGAGACCTTTGCCACCAATAGGTCTCCTGCTGCAACTTAAGAGAATGGTGAATGGCCAAAGTAGATCTGAGAGTGGACAGATCCGAGTCATGAAGAAATCCCTCCTGATCCTCCTTGGTTTGCAAAGAAGAGATAATAGACTCCGCCTGTTCCACTTGCCTTATAATGTCTCTGACCTCCCTCCTGTACCAGCTAGAGAGTCTATGGCTAGCCAGAAGCAGCCATCTAGATAGTTTGTAAGAGGCACTCCCCTAACCGGCAATCGCCAAACTGAAGGGAGAAACAATCTCCGAGGCATGCATGTTTTAAAAAATTGATAACAATTATCGATGCGAAAATTTAAAGATTACATACTAATCTATCTAACATGCATCAAGATCATATCTTTGCCTTGTATATAGGATCGATTGATCCAAAATATGCATATAAATAAAACTATCAAGATCATGTCTTGATCTTCAAGGCAAGAAGTCATACTTCTTATCTTGAAGCATGCCCTAAGATCTAGGGATCATATCCCTTACATTAAAGGCAATTGGTAAATCCTTTTATGCTCTGCAGCCGTTCAATCATCTGGCCTCTAGTATCGTCCACGCGAAGCCCCGAATGGTCAGATTCTTGGGAGTGCTAGCTTGCGGAAAATGACTTTACTGATCTTGAATCCTTCCACTTGAATTCTTCTTTTAGGATCTTCCACACTTCCGTTAGCACCAGAATCACTAGGATTTTATATTCTAATTCTTTAGAAAATCAATTCACGACATATCGTGTGTTGTTTTTCTCTTCTATGTAATCTAGTGAGGGATGTCCTCTATTTATAGTCTCTTTTTAGCCAGCCCATTAAATTCTAACATTTAGAATTCCACCGCTTGGCAAAAACCAAAGAGACGCCGAACCGTAGCGCTTGGTTAATTCTGACGTTCGGTAAAAATCAAAGAGTCATCGAACCGTAGCGCTTGGTTAATTCCGACGTTCGGTAAAAACCAAAGAGTCATCAAACCGTAGCGTTTGGTTAATTCTGATGTTCGGTAAAAACCAAAGAGTCGTCGAACCGTAGCACTTGGTTAATACAAAGAGGCGCATTTATTCCATATAAATTCTAACACTTTAGAATTCCGATGGAATTGTTTGGAGAAGATTAATGCAAGACATTAAATTCTATATATGAATTTAATCTCTAAGACTTATACGAGAGGTTTGGGTTTAGTTTTTGGTTTAAGCTAATCTGAATTTATTGGGTTGAACCCACATAGATCATGGTCCTAGCCCAAATCAAATTTGGCTAGTCCTGAATCTATTTAAATCCAAATCAAGTCTAATTTTAAATCAATATTTGAAATTGACTAGTCCTTCTAATAGACTTAAACCAAATTGAATCTTATTCAATTGTACTTGACCCAATTGAGATAATTCAATCAATCAAATTGATTAATTAAATCATATACGATTCTCAATCGTTGATCAGTAAACAGATCATCTTAGGAAACTTCTATGCATGTGACTCTCTAGGTTCAAACCTAAGCCGGTAGCATAGAAATAACTTTCTATACTAATCGATGTGCCCATCTAGCAATGGAACCCGACGTCCGGATAGGTCGAAGAGTTGCTGAGCAAACTCCAAGAACCCTAAGAAATAGTTACCATATAATTCATCCTCTTGACCACAAATGCTAAGGATGGCTTAAGAGCCTATCAACTCTAAATAGAAAATCCATAAAGTGATTTCAATTTTAGTGATCATGTGACTTTCACATGAAGTGCCTTGGCCAAGGTCTTGCTAAATTGAAACACAAGCATTTCTCCTTTTTAATGGGATAGGTCAAATTCCATCTTGATCCATAACTGACTACCACAAGTACTTGACTGCACCCAGTAACCTTTCGTAGCTGGATTAGAAATCCAGGTGGTTCGGTACCTAAGTACAATGAGTTGCTTGTAAGCCACTGGTTATGATCTTCAGGTCTGAAGGATACTTATACCTATATCTTCTTGGATTAACTCTTGACAGTAGAGTATCCGGAAATGAGTCACGTTCGGTGAAATGTACTCATACACTTTCACATGTATGTCATACCAGTGTCTCTACACTCCTTGTTTAAGAAGACAACCAATAAATATGATATACAACGTCCTATAATTAATAGTACTATGGTCCTGTCATAGTATATCATATGGTCGCGAACCTTTTTGAGGACCTTCAAAGATAAATCCTCCTTTATCGTGAAGGAAGATCCTAAGGGCTTCATTACAATCAGGAGTATTATGAAGATGTTCTTGTAATGAATAAACTGCCAAATAACTTTTATTAATATATCAATTTATATACAATTTACATTAGCACAATCATCAAATGATTGGCTTTAGGATACAATTCCCAACACAAACATGAGAAATGATATGCCTAGCAGAGGAATAAAAAGTTCAGAATTTCTCAAATTTAAACTATCTAGACCGCTGGAGGGTCACATCGGTAGAGATAAGGATGGGATAACATAGAGAGTTGTTCAGTATTATCTTAGGATCACTTAATCCTGGATGTCGTAAAGATTCCTCATGCATTCTTTATCATCCTATATTACATTTATGGATTGTATAAAAAATATATTAATAAAGTGTCAGAGAATATCATATCAACCCATGTGGTAGGATGACTGTACGTTCTCATAATATTTAATAAAAAGAAAAGAATGTAAATATTGCTCCAATTTCATGAGAGGGGGAAAAAAATCCATAGTCATGCTTTCAGCCCATAATGTATTATTATCAAAGATTCTCTGCAAAGCTGAATGCTAGAGGTACTTATGTTATGGAGAGCTCTAACATGAGCATCAAACATTTTGACTATTCAACTAGTTATGTGCATTTCTTTAAAAAAAAAGAAGAAAAAGTCATATGTCTTTTGTATTGTTACCAGCTTTGCATACTCCTAGATTCATCCCAGCCTAATTGAACCCAATCCAATCCATCTTACATTATACTAATTCCATGTTGGTTCAATGGAATGAACATGGAAATAGAACAATACTAAGATCTTGGTTCCATTTCATGATTTGATTATCAAAAATAATATCAAGATTAGTATTCCTTTAAAACAATTTTTTTTAGGAGAAATCGATATTTCTGCTTTCACTTATCCTATCCATCTTATAAGTGGAAACCATTTCTCCCATTCATAAAATAGAATATCATGATACATATTTAATTTCTTGATGCTTTTCATAAGGGTGAAAATTATGACTTAGACATCAATTTTGACATGAACTTTTATGCCCTGCGCATTGCATAGATTTATGATTAGTTTATTAAAATATAAAGAAGCAAAAAATGATATTAAGGCATGGATTTTGCAAGGGACTAGCATGAAATGTATGATCGTAAAACTATTTTGCTTGATAACTTAAGCATAACTATATCCTTCTATCCAAAAAATTACCTATCTCTCTCATATTTACAATGGAGAGAATTATTCTTCAACAACTATTTTAACAATAAATTTTTGATCAAAAATTTATTTCTTCTTATTCCATGTTTTGATGGCCATGTATTTTTTAATCCTTAGCCAATATACGAAATAAGGTAGACCTTTATGTTCTTCCAAAATTTTTTGAGACCCACCATAATCTTTTCTCATAAAAATGTATTAATATTTATAGAAAAAGAAAATAGAAGTATTTATAAAGTAGACATAGCTATATTAATGATATAAATATGTGAACATGAAGCATTTTCTATATATATATATATATATATATATATAGGGATTAAGTTGGTTTAATTTAATAGTCAACCCCTACCCACCCCCCTCCCAAAACAAAAAAAAAAAGCAAAGAAAGAACAAGGAACTTGAGGAATTCTCAATTTTTTAAACTAAAATCAAATGAAGCTTATTAGGAATAATTTTTTTGCTCAAAATAAGAAAAAATTAATTGAAGCATAATGATTTATTTCTTTCATCTAAATCTATTTAGGACCATAATAAATATGGTAAATTAATACTTAATCTATCTAAGTTGGATTCGCATCGATCGAAAACCATATCAACATTTAGTGTATGTATATACTACATGCGCATAGAAAGTAAGGATTAAATAGTCAATCTAAGATATGAAAAAATAATATTCAAGACTTGAACACATTACCCAAAAAATATTTTAAATTTATTATAGCCAGCAAATAGTAATCTTTTATAAGAATTACATCATGTTTCTAACTAATAATCTTCACTACTTACAAAAGAAAAAGAAAAAAAATACTAATAAGATTTTATTCTAACTAATTCAAATTTACCATGACCCAAGTGTTTTGGATTTTTATTAATTTGGTTTCTAGAGGATTGATCGCGCTGAACATATTGGAAAAGTGTTCTAAAATCTTTCTATATTAAGAAAAAAACACTATGTTAGAATTTCAAAAATATCTTGAATTTATTAAGAGTATAAAAGAATAGAAATTTTAGAATAGAAAAAAATTCTTCTGAATAGATGATGCCAAAAGAATAAAAACCTATCACAACTAAGAAACTTTTTAAAAAAAATTAAAAGACTCTTATAGTCTCCATTTCTATAAATAATTGTCCAATTCTCATGAAAGTCTCACAAGATTAAGCAATTCAACAAGCTTCTTTTGTTCTTTCATGGTATTTGCATTTAATGATAGATTTATAGAATAGATTGGTTGTTGATCTAGGTAGTCTGAAAATATGATATTAAGGCATTCTTATTGGTAGCTTCATTTATAAATTAAAAAAAAAAGAATCTAAAGAGTAGATATTAAGGCAATTCTCTTGACACTCAGTTATCCTATAGAAATGCTACTGCCCATCTAAATGTACCATTTAGCTAGAAAGAATCTAAAGTTTTCACAATTTCTTCTAAATAAGGAAACCTTTTATATATATTTTTGACTTGGGGAAAAAGAGGACCTTCCTTAGCTTGCCTTAACGAGCTTTATTATTGGCCCAGATGACAACCCAAGAGGGGGGGGATGAATTGGGTTCTTTAAAATTTTAACCTCTTTAAAAAAAATTGTTTGCTTAAGATGACTGAAAGTAAATGCAATGTAAATATAAAGCACAATCAATGAGATAGAGATAGAGACAATAGAAGCACGACAAACACAAAGATTTTATAGTGGTTTGGTGTATCCAACACCTACGTCCACTCCCAAGATCCACTTGGGTCCACACTATAATCTCCTCGATTACAGCCGAGTTGTTTTACAAGCTCACAACCCAAACTTGTTGTTTTACCCAGGATCACAACGAACCCAGCCGGTTTTTCGGGCTCACCAGCACACAACCCAAGCTCAAGCTAATCTAGCTTGACCCGAGGTATACAACCTCCACTAGTTCAATCCCTTTGATTGAACTAGGCACAAACAAAAAAAATATAGTTTTTCAAAGATACACAGCTCCTCAATGAGCAAATATTCAAAAATAAGTAAACAAGTTTAGAAAAGCCTAATTTGAAGTTGTTTGGTTTTGAGCTTTTCTTCTTTTCCTCTTTTCCTCTTCTCCCTTTGGAATGATGAATCAAGCCTCAGCTTTAATCCCTTACAGTCGTTGCAGTTGAGAAGACTAGAAATGAAAGAAATGAAGCTTTTACTTCAATTTGAGAAATCCATCGATTTTTGATTTGGAGCGCCTTGGATTTCTCTTTGAGCTTTTAGGAGTGGAAGGATTTGAGTTTGAAGGCTTTTCTCTTGAGATTCAGGCTCAGGCTTTCTCGGATTTTTGATTTGAAATATTTTTTGATTTTTCGTCTTTTGTCATCTTTTTCAAACGGGTGTTTCCCCCTTTTTATAGATTTTCTTCAATCCGTTTTTGGGATGAAACTAACTGTTGGAGTGTACCTGTAGACAAAATATATCCGTTAGAAATTAGGTAAAAAGGAAATATTACCGTTAGAGCTGATCTGGCATTTTAAATTTTCATCCCAATCAGGTTGGAGTCGGCTCCAACTTTTCAGGTGTCGGCTCCAGGTCGTTTTTCCAAAATAAAAATTTTCGAGTTCGTTGAGGAGTCGGCTCCGAAAAAGTAAGTTTCAGCTCGCCATCGCCAGGTGTCGGCTCCCGAAAACTGTAGGTGTTGGCTCCAGGATGCTCAAAAAATCAATGTTCTGTCCCCGCATCGGAGTCGGTTCCAAACACCGTAAGTGTCGACTCCGAAACTCTAGGTGTCGGCTCCAAAACTCTAGGTGTCGACTTCCGATCGTATCAAAAATCAGATTAAAATTGAATTGGCCATGGGGTCGGCTCCAAATTTCCTAGGTGTTGACTCCAAGCTCTGAAACTTTGAAATCTCTGATTTGTATTTGATTCAAAATTCATTTCTTAATTCCTTTAAATTGATCAAATAAATTTAAGTCCTAAAACACTTATAAAATCCATTAGTAATCAAATAAATATACTCAATTCCTTTATTAATCATCAAAATCAATAAATGGATCAACATTTATGACTGATTTAAATTTTGAAGTAGCCTTCAACGTCATTTAGTTATGTGTAAAAATTGAAGTCATTAAAGTTGAGGATGCTTATCTCCCTTTTTATTTTAAGTTATATGAGTTTTTCTAATTAACTAAAGAAATTAAAGGTGAGTAAGAATGAATGCCTTTCAAGAAAATTTTCCTCAAAGATTGTCTACCTTTGCAATCAATCAATTGGGAAGGTAAAAGACAATTAGAAAGTAGAAAGAAAAGGGTCATCAATACCATTGTGCTGTCCATCGTGGAATGCGGTGATAGCCGGGTGCACCCAAAACGGGCTCTTCTCTGAAGCAGTCTCGCTGTTCACCACTATGATGGTTTTGGAGGGGACCCGGCCGAATCAGACAACTGTGTCGTGCGTGCTCTTAGCTTTGAAAAGGGGTGCATGGCTATATATATCTTCAAGAGCCATATCAGATGTTCTTCCACCCCTAAGCTGGCATGGTTATACCTCCTGTCCAGCGAAAGGGGCATAAGACCATTCGGTGGCTGATCCCCACGTACCATTGATTGCGAGGAGGGGCACGTGTCCTAGAGGAGCAATGACTCTTCAATGCTGGAGACATGGGGTATCGCAATGCCATCATCCTATCATCCCTCACCGTCAGATTCGGAGGGATCCTCCTCGAGACCGAGAAAATCCTTTGGACTCCATGAAAAGGTGATTGCCATGATGGGGCTAGTGTCATCAATGTCCCATCATTAGCCGCAGATCATGCTCCCCGCGCACCCGATGGTTACCGGGGCATCTCATCTAATGGCGGGTTTCCACGTGGCAGGTCGAATCAGGCAGGATAATTCAAAAACTGGGCATAAAGGGGGAGTTCATCCCGAACCTGGCCTTTCACATACATCTCCAAATCTTTTTCCTCAAAGCCTGAACTTCTTCTGGGATCTTCTCCTCTGAAACCCTGCGTTTGCTGTCCTCCTCCTTTATCCAGGTTAGTTCTCCTGACCTTTACTTGCTATCTCTTCCATGGCCACCTCATCTTCATCCCCTCCTGGTCCTCTTCTTCTTTCGAGGATCAGGTTCCTTTAGGATTGCTGCAGGCTGCCGACGGGATCCTGATCAAGGATCGTCCGGCAGTTGCAGCATCAGCGTCACCATCCTCCGTCCGACCACCTAGGATTAGCAGGGGATCTAATAAGAGTAAATATGACCATTTAATTCATATACTTTCATAACGACATTAGCTAGTTTTTAATTTACTTTGAGTTAAATTTATTTATTTTTATTTACTCTTCATTTTATTTTAAATAAATATGAAGGGGCTCGGAGCTCCGCATTAAAAGGAAGATCGATGACCCTTGCTGACGCCATTCACCTATAGGGCTTCCCGATTGCTTTTGGCATGGTTTTCGTGTTTTGGGTTTCGATAAGGCTCACACGATGCCACGGGTTCCATTCCCTTTGAAGGCTTTGGCAAGGCAATCATCGCGTGGACAGCATGGTTTGGAGCTTGAAGCATTTGGATTGGCATCATGAAGGAGGTGCCCGGAGAGTGGGAGGAAGTTGGAGCGATTTTCTTAGACTCGAAGCTTGAGAGGCATGTGGTGGGGTACTCACCAGAACAGTTGTTTGGAGTGGTGGCAGCTGTTGACTTATACGAAGATTACGTTCTAGGATTACTTTTAGAATAAAATATTAAAAAATATCTTATTTATTAAAAATTATTATATATTATTCTAATAATATTATTTATAATAATATTCTAATATAATAATAATTATAATATAAAATTATTATAATGTATTATCAAAGTTACAATCATTATTATCTAATAATATGATATCATAATATTATGTAATATTATAAAATTATAATATTATATTTATATATTATATTATAGTATTTTATAATATTATTATATAAGATATATTTGAATACATTTGAATGTAACCCAAGTGTAGATTTGATCATCTCTTTCATCCCTAGATCTACATAATTTTGAAATCTTAAAAATAAAAAAGAAGTAAAAAATATGGGATGATTTCGACATCCGTGTAAATTCAAGGATGAAAAAAAAAATTGAATTTTGAACTCAAATATAGCCAACTCTCTATCTTTTATTGTATTATCTTATTGTATGAAAAAATAATTATATTTTTTATTTACAATATATTATAATAAAAATTATTATTATAATATTTAAATATATTATATTATATTATTAAATTTAATATATTATATTATTAAATGATGATGTTTTTCTGGTTCAAATATATCACCTTTAACTTTTATAAAAACAAATTGCCGACATTTGGTAAGCAAAAGTTTAACCAATTTTTGGTAGAGTCAACAAGCGATAAAATTTTATTGAACACCATGAAATCGATCATTTTAGGCCTCTAAAAGCCTAGAAAAGTATTTTGAAGAATCCAAAAGGCTCAGCCAAAATGATCTAACTCTTATAATATTTAATTCTTTTTGCATGTTCCTTGCTTCTCTCTGTGAAGCATGTCTTCTAACTAACTACTCTAAAAAAATATAATGACTCATTGCATAATGATATGGGGGCTGGTTAAGTTTCCTCGTCTCAATGTATCCATTGTCAGTCTGGCCAAAAGTTAGCTTAAATTTGGCTTTCTTACCAAGAGAAAAAAGAAGAAAGAGAAAAAAAAATTCTTAGTCCTTGGATCGAACAATTGCAAAACATAATCGCTCAACGTGGTAAGAAGCCAAAAGTCCGCAATGATAACTCATTAATAAAAAAAAAATTCATTAATAACTCATTAATGAAAAAAAAAATTATTAATAACTCATTAATGAAACACTACAAGAAAATATTGAACGCAAATTTAGCGATGCATCATTGCGTCGCTAAATTGCGACCACTTTGCGATGCGTCCGTGACAACAAAATATTGCGACACAATTAGCGACGCATTAGTGACTCAATAAACCAAAAAATTAAAAAAAAATTAATTTTTTATTTAGTGATGCAAATAATGCATCGCAATATTTTTAAATTAATTTTTTATAAAATATAAATATGGGAAAAAAAATATTGCGACGCAACTCAGTGCGTCGCAATGTTTTTTAAAAAATTAAATATGTTAAATAGTGACGCATTAGCGATGCAATAAACCAGAAAATTAGAAAAATTATTTTTAATTTAGTGACGCACCAATTGCATCATAAATAATTAAAATAAAATTAATTTTTATAAAATATAAATATGAGAAAAAAATATTGCGACGTAACTCAGTGCGTCGCAATGTTTTTAAAAAAATTAAATATGTTAAATAGCGACGCATTAGCGACGCAATAAACCAAAAAATTAGAAAAATTATTTTTAATTTAGCGACGCACTAATTGCATTGCAATTATTTTAAATAAAATAAATTTTTATAAAATATAATTACAAAAAAAAATATTAGGATGCAACTCAGTGCGTCGCAATATTTTTTAAAAAATTAATTATGTTAAATAGCGACGCATTAGCGACACAATAAACCAAAAAATTAAGAAAATTATGTTTTAATTTAGCGACACAATTATTGCTTCGCAACTATTTTAAATAAAATTAATTTTTATATAATATAATTATCAAATTAAAAAATTATAATGTTTTAATTTAGCGATGCAATTGTTGCGTCGTAATTATTTTAAATAAAATTAATTTTATATAATATAATTATCAAATTAAAAAATTACGATGCAACCCTTTGCGTCACAATGTTTTTAAAAAAATTAATTATGTTAAATAGAGATCGGTCCGAGATCGGTCGTGGCCGATCGGGATCAGGGCTTGGATCGATCGCAACCATCGGATCGTCGCCGATCGGACCAATCGCCGCGGTCCGAGATCGGTCGTGGCCGATCGGGATCAGGGCTTGGATCGATCGCAACCGTCAGATCGTCAGTGATCTCGGACCAATCGCAACGGTCCAGGATCGGTCGTGGCTGATCGGAATCATGGCTTGGATCGATGGCAACTGTCAGATCATCGCAGATCGGTCCGATCGCCATGGTCCGAGATCAGTCGTGGACGATCGGGATCACGGCTTGGATTGATCGCAACCGTCAGATCGTCGCCGATCGGATCGATCGCCACGGTCCGAGATCGGTCGTGGCCGATCAAGATCATGGCTTGGATCGATCGCAACCATCGGATCATCGGCGATCGGACCGATCGCCATGGTCTGAGATCGGTCGTGGTCGATCGAAATCAGGGCTTGGATCGATCGCAACCATCAGATCATCGCCGATCGGATCGATCGCCACGGTTCGAGATCGGTCGTGGCCGATCGGGATCACGGCTTGGATCGATCGCAACTGTCGGATCATCGGTGATCGGACTGATCGCCACGGTCCGAGATCGGTCGTGGCCGATCGGGATCACAGCTTGGATCGATCGCAACTGTCGGATCATCGGCGATCTCGGACCGATTGCAACGGTCCGGGATCGATCGTGGCCGATCGGGATTACGGCTTGGATCGATCGCAACCGTCAGATCATCGCCGATCGGATCAATCGCGACGGTCCAAGATCGTTCATCGTCGATCGGGATCGATCAGGGCTTGGATCGATCACAACCATCAGATCATCGGTGATCGGACCGATCATCACGGTCCGAGATTGGTCGTGGCCGATCGGGTTCACGGATTGGATCGATCGCAACCGTCGGATCATCATCGATCGGACCGATCGCCACGGTCCGAGATCGGTTGCGGCCGATCGGGATCACGGCTTGGATCGATCGCAACCGTCAGATCGTTGGCGATCGGACCGATCACCATGGTCCAAGATTGGTCATGGACGATCGGGATCAGGGCTTGGATCGATTGCAACCGTCGGATCGTCGCCGATCGGACCGATCGCCACGGTCCGAGATCGGTCGTCGCCGATCGGGATCACATATTGGATTGATCGCAACCGTCGGATCATCGGCGATCGGACCGATCGCCATGGTTAGAGATCTGTTGTGGCCGATCGGGATTAGGACTTGGATCAATCGCAACCGTCAGATCGTCGGTGATGTTGGACCGATTGCAACGGTCTGGGATCGATCGTGGCCGATCGGGATCATGGCTTGGATCGATCGCAACCGTCAGATCGTTGCCATCGGATTGATCGCGACGGTTCGAGATTGTTCATCGTCGACCGGGATCGATCAGGGCTTGGATCGATCGCAACCATCGGATCATCGGCGATCGGATTGATCGCCACGGTCTGAGATTGGTCGTGGCCGATCAGGATCACGGCTTGGATTGATCGCAATCGTTGGATCGTTGCCGATCGGACCGATCGCCATGGTCCGAGATCGATCGTGGCCGATCGGGATCACGGCTTGGATCGATCGCAACCATCATATCGTAGCCGATCGGACCGATTGCCATGGTCCAAGATCAGTCATGGCCGATCGGGATCATGGCTTGGATCGATCGCAATCGTCGGATCGTCGGCAATCGGACTGATCACCACGGTCCGAGATCGATAATGGCCGATCGAGATTAGGGCTTGGATCGATCGTAACCGTCGGATCATCATCGATCGGACCGATCGCCATGGTTCGATATCATTCGTGGCCGATCGGGATCATGGCTTGGATCGATCGCAACTGTCGGATCATCGGCGATCTCGGACTGATTGCAACGGTCTAGGATCATCGTGGCTGATCGGGATCAGGGCTTGGATCGATCGCAACCGTCGGTTCATCAGTGATCTTGGACCAATCGCAACAGTTCGGGATTGATCATGGCCGATCGGGATCACGGCTTGGATCGATGGAAACCGTCGGATCATCGTCGATCGGTCCGATCGGCATGGTCCGAGATCATTCGTGGACGATCGGGATCACGGCTTGGATCGATCGCAACTGTCGGATCATCGCTGATCGGACCGATCGCCATGGTCCGAGATCGGTCATGGTTGATCGAGATCAAGGCTTCGATCGATCACAACCGTCGGATCGTCAGCGATCCCGGACCGATCACAATGGTCCGGGATTGGTCGTGGCCGATCGGGATCACGGCTTGGATCGATGGCAACCGTCGGATTGTCGCCGATTCCGTCCGATCGCCACGGTCCAAGATCGTTTGTGGACGATCGGGATCACGGCTTGGATCGATCACAATCGTCGGATCGTCGTCGATCGGACCGATCGCCATGGTTCGAGATCGGTCGGGCCGATCGGGATCATGGCTTGGATCGATCGCAACCATCGGATCGTTGGTGATCGGATCGATTGCCACGGTCTGAGATCGGTCATGGCCGATCGGGATCAGGGCTTGGATCGATCGCAACCGTCAGATCATCGCTGATCGGACCGATCGCCAGGGTCCGAGATCGGTCGTGGCCGATCGGGATCATGGCTTGGATTGATCGCAACCGTCGGATTGTCGGCGATCGGACCGATCACCACGGTCCGAGATCGATCGTGGCCGATCGGGATCAGGACTTGGATCGATCGCAACCGTCGGATCATCGGCGATCTCGGACCGATTGCCACAGTCTGAGATCGGTCGTGGCCGATCGGGATCAGGACTTGGATCGATCGTAACCGTCGGATCATCGGCGATCTCGGACCGATTGCAACGGTCCGAGATCGATCGTGGCCTATCGGGATCTTGGCTTGGATCGATCGCAACCGTCAGATCGTCACCGATCAGATCGATCGCGATGATACGAGATCGTTCATCGTCGACCGAGATCGATCAGGGCTTGGATCAATCGCAACCATCGGATCATCGACGATCGGACCGATCGCCACGGTCCGAGATCGGTCGTGGCCGATCGGGATCACGGCTTGGATCGATCGCAACCGTTGGATCGTCGCCGATCGGACCGATCGCCATGGTCCGAGATCAGTCGTGGCCGATCGGGATCACGGCTTGGATCGATCGCAACCGTCGGATCATCGCCGATCGGTCGATGCAATTTTTTAGAAAATAAAAATATTTTTTTTAGATAAAATAATTTTTAATATTACGACGCATTTATTGTGTCGCAATGTTTTTAAGAAAAATAATAGTAATAAAAAATTTCAATTAAAATGTTGCGATGCAAATATGCGTTGCAATTATTTTCAGAAAATATAATTTTATCAGTTATAATTATTAAAAAAATATTGCGATCCATTAGCGACGCAGTTTCCTAAAAAATAATTTTTTTGGAGAAAACAATTTTTAATATTGCGACGCATGTATTGCATCGCAATGTTTTTTAGAAAAATAAATGTAATTAAAAAATTTTAAAAAAACATTGTGACACATTATTTGTGTCATAATTATTTTCAGAAAATATAAATTTTATCAGTTATAAATATTTAAAAAATATTGCGACGCATTTGCGATGCAATTTCCTAGAAAATAAAAATAATTTTTTCAGAGAAAACAATTTTTAATATTGCGACGCATTTATTGCGTCGCAATGTTTTTAAGAAAAATAAATGTTATAAAAAATTTTAAAAAAAACATTGCGATGCAATATATGCATCGCAATTATTTTCAAAAAAATATAATTTTTATCAGTTATAATTATTAAAAAAATATTGCGACGCATTAGCGATGCAGTTTCCTAGAAAATAAAAATAATTTTTTTAGAGAAAATAATTTTTAATATTGCGACGCATGTATTGCATCGTAATGTTTTTTAGAAAAATAAATGTAATTAAAAAATTTAAAAAAAACATTGCGATGCAATATTTGCGTCGCAATTATTTTAGAAAATATACATTTTATCAGTTATAAATATTTAAAAAATATTGCGACGCATTTGCGACACAATTTCCTAGAAAATAAAAATTATTTTCCTGCCGGACATTGGTGCCAAGTTAGCGACTCATTAGCGACGCAATTAGTTGCGTCGCTAAGTTTTGCATAAAATAATAAAAAAGCCAAATTAATGATGGATTAGCGAAGCATTGTTGCGTCGCTAATCCATAATATAATTAAAAAAAATAGCGAGTGATTAGCGACGCATATATTGTGTCGCTAATCACCACTATTTAACGCTTGGTCGGGCCGGCCCCCCCTTCCTTCTTTTCTTCTTCCTATTCCTACCCTAGCCGCCGCCGTCCGTGTGCTCCTCCAGCTCCCCCCGTCCTCTCCCCCGGTGGAAGCTCCCCTCACTCCGGCGGTGTCCCCTTGAGACCGAGGTAAGCCTCCCCTCCTCCTAAATTATTATTTTTTTAAAAAAATAGGTTCCAGCCACGGCCACAGCCGTGGCCGTCTTCTCCGGCCACGGCCGCTGCCGTGGCCGGCCGTGGCCTGGCCACGGTGGCCAAGCCACCCAAAAAAAAATTTAAAGTTTGGGGAGGGGTTTTCCCCACCCCTCTTCGTCTTCTCCGGCCACGGCCATGGCCGTGGCCGTCTTCTCCGGCCACGGTGGCCAGGCCACCAAAAAAAATTTACAGTTTCGGGGGGTTTTCCCCACCCCCCTTTCGTCTTCTACGGCCACGGCCACGGCGGCGGCCATGGCCGGCCGTGGCCTGGCCACAGTGGCCAGGCCACCCTCCCGTTCGTCTTCTTCGGCCACGGCCGCTGCCTTGGCCACGGTGGCCAGGCCAAAAAAAAAAGAGTAACAACTAGGGGGCTTTTCCCCACCCCCGGCCCCTTCAATTAAAAAAAAAATTAACACTCATAAAAAAATTTAACCAAAAAAAATTAGATTCTATCATATTTTATTGTTTTTAAAAATATTTTTAAATAATTTGATGACAAATATAAAAAATATAAATATATTTTTAAAACATGGGCAACTTAATTTTTTTTTAAAAGTAACAGCTATGGGGGTTTTCCCCACCCCCCGGCCCCTTCAAAAAAAAAAATTTAACACTCATGAAAAAAAAATTAACACAAAAAATTTAGATTCTATTATATTTTATTTTTTTAAAAATATTTTCAAATAATTTGATGACAAATATTAAAAAAATGTGACTACTAATCTAATTTTTTATTAGATTAGTTATAAATTAATGAATTTATGTCATTAGTCGTAGCTCTTTGGATAGACTGATTTAGCTCATCAATCATGACTCTATTTTTTTTTTGGTACAAGCGGGTGATCACACCAATCTAGGGTGAGTCAAACCCGAGATATCCGAATACAAAATATGAGATAGTATTGGAGGACAAGGGTCGCCGAGCATCCAACTCCAGAACCCTGAATAATAGGCCACCCTGGCGGCAATCCAATCAGCCGTCGAGTTGGCCTCCCTGTATATATGACGAATCTGGACGCTGGTAGCTCCCTGAAGGAGATAATGGATGTCGCTGATCACAGGAATGGTCGGCAGGTGGACGTTGGGCTCCTGGCGGATCCAGCTAATAACTGTAGCTGAGTCTCCCTCTATAATAAGATTCGTAGTACCCAGGCTCCGAAGGGCGTAAGAAATACCGGCCCAAGTCGCATATAGCTCAGCAAGGGGAACAGAAGAATCCAGAGTTCCAAAGCCGCCGGCCGCTAGCAACGACCCCTCCGGCCCTCGAATCACAAAAGCTGAACCCGCACATCTGCCACGAACACTCCCATCAAAATTGATTTTGACAAACCCTGGAGGAGGGGGCTCCCAAGAGATAAAGACCGTGTGCCGGTGCGCTGCAGAACCAGCATGGGAGTCCCAGAGGCCAGGGCTATCACCACCAATAGTCCTCTGATGAAGAGTGTACTCAGCATATAAGGAGACAGCAGTCCTGATAATCCGATAAGAAGGAGTGAGCACGTCCGAGAACACAAAATGGTTACGGGATAACCAGATCTGGAGAGCAACATAAGCCAACGTCGGGCCCACCTGATGGTTCCCACCCCCCTTGACTTGACTGAGAAGTCTCAAGAAGGATAAATGGTGGGAGTCCAAATCCTGCAGCGAAGACCACGCACCTAACCTTTGCCAAATCTGTCTCGCTCTGGGGCATGAAAAGATAGCATGATCCACAGTTTTCTTCTCAAGGCTACACACTGGGCAGATAGGCATGATATGCATCCCTCTCCTATAGAGCAAAGAATAGGTAGGAAGCGCATTCCAAGCCAGCTTCCATATAAAAAGGCAAACCCTCGGATAAATGGGAAGATGCCAAATCCAAGCCGAATTCATAACTTGCAGGGGCGAAGGCCTATAGATATGCAGGAGATCCCCGATAGGAGCCCGAGATGAACAAGATCTCCGCCAAACCCTTATATCAGTGGTATGACTCGGAATGAGAGGAATAGAAGTAATACGGTGGTAAAGCTCTCCGCCGAAGAAAGTAGAAACCAAAGAATGGTCCCAGACAGTGTGGTCAAGGGAGAGGAGATCACGAACTCTCATACCATTAGGGATATCTATAGTGACAAAGGTAGGCCACCGAGAAAGAGGCTGGTCCGCAATCCAAGTGTCCTGAAGAACATCGACTGAAGAACCATCACCAATCATCCAAGAGGTGCGGTCCATAACAACCGAAGCATGCCGACAAACCTCTTTCCAGAAGAAAGAGTGCCCACGAGAAGAAGGAGAAGAGATAGAATGATTCCAATCTCCGTATTTACCATGCATGAAGGCGCTCCACAAACAACGCGGATCAAGCAAGAATCGCGAGGCATGCCTAGCAATAAGAGCCTCCCTCCTAGCAACAAGAGATTGGATACCAAGACCCCCCTGAGCAATCGGCAAGCAAATGATATCCCAGGCAAGAAGATGGACACCATGACCGTCCTGGCTCGAGGCCCAGAGAAAATCCCAAAAATGACGCTCAATCTTCCGTAGGCACGTCACCAGGATGGCCGCGTTAGATAACAAATAGAGCGGAAGAGAAGAGATAACTGAGCGCAGAAGAGTGATCCGAGCCATCATAGATAACCCAGAGACCTACCAACCATCTAAGCGATCGCAGACCCTCCTCTCAAGAACACTGAAGTCAGAACGACGAGGCCTTCTGCCAGTGATTGGGATCCCCAAGTAGGATAGCCGATCAGCTTGAGAAGTAATACCCATGATATGCAAGATAGAATCCCTAACAGAAGCTGTCATCTTAGGGCTAAAACATATCAGAGATTTACTTAAATTGACTTTCTGACCAGAAGCCCAACAATAGGTCTGCACAATGGCCGCAAATATGGATGCATTACGAATAGTGGCCTTACCCATAAGAATGCAGTCATCAGCGAATAGAAGATGGGAGAGAGTCGGCCCAGTAGGACTCGCAGAGTATGGGGCAATAGACAAATCCCTCTGAGCATGAATAAGAGCCCTGGACAAAGCATCAACAGAAAGGATGAAGAGAAAATGGGACAGAGGGCAGCCCTGCCGCAAACCAACCTCAGAGTGAAAATAGTCCGTCTGACCCCCGTTGATGATGAGAGAGAAGGATGGTCGAAGAATACATGCCATAATCAAGTCGACAAAGCAATCATCAAACCCAAACTCGGCTAGCGTATGTCTCAGGAAATCCCAGCTCATTCTATCATAAGCTCTCTCCATATCCAGCTTAACAGCCATGAGGCTATGACGTCGAGGAGCACGCTGAAGGTCATGCATGAGTTCCTGAGCTAGAAGGGCATTATCAGTAATGCTACGTCCCCTGATAAAAATGCCCTGCTCTAGGGAGATGAGGCGAGGGATCATCGGAGACAAGCGGGAGACCAAAATGCGAGCACACACCTTGTACAAGGTGGAACAAAGACTGATAGGCCGGTAATGCTGAGGAGAGGAGGCATCAGGGCGTTTGGGCACCAAGGTAATAAGGGTCCTATTCCAATCAGAGGGAACAGAGTGAGAGAGAAACACCAGCTGAATGGCCTGCACAACCTCCTGACCCACTATATCCCAATAGAACCGGAAGAAGAAAGGAGGAAACCCATCAGGACCAGGGGCTTTATCGGCACCAAGATCCCAAACAGCCCGCTGAATATCGTCCGCCGAAATAGGCATGGTGAGACGAGCATTTTCAGCAGTGGTGACCCTAAACTGGGCCAGAACAGGAAACACAGGGAAACCCCTCCAGTATGCTCCGTCCATCTAGACTGAAAAAACTGATATAACAAGGTCCTGATAACCTGAACATCCTCCTGAATCTCCCCCTCATTATCAACTAAACGCCTAATGCGGTTCATCGCACGACGCTTCAAAGTGGCCTGATGAAAGAATCTAGTGTTGCGATCCCCCTCCCTAACCCACTGGATTCGGGACCTTTGTCTCCAAAAAGTCTCCTGCTGCAACAGCAGAGAATGGTGCTTAGCCAAACAGGACCTGAGAGACGAAAGGTCAGACTGATTAAGGAACCCCTCCTGATCCTCTTTCGACTGCAAGGTAGAGATGGTAGCCTCAGTCTGCTCAACTTGTCGAACAATATCCCCCACCTCTCTTCTGTTCCATCTAGAGAGTCTACGACCAGCAAGAATCAGGCGCCGAGACAGCCGATAGGTAGCACTTCCTCTGATAGGTAATCGCCAAACCTAAGAGATGATTGACCTAGCAGAAGAATAAAAGGTCCAGAATTTCTCAAATCTAAACAACCTGCTCTGCTGAATAGTATGATCAGTAGAAACAAGAATAGGACAATGGTCGGAACCAATTCTGGACAGGTGAGTAACGGTAGCAGAAGGAAAAAGCTGGAGCCAAGAAGGAGTCGCTATGGCCCTATCCAGTCTTTCCCAAACACGGGCAGAGCCTTGGCGGTTATTACACCAGGTGAAAGGGGATCCGGAAAACCCCAGATCCAAGAGCCCAGCAGAGGATATAAAGGATCTGAACTCAACCACATCCGGTGATCCAACGAACTGCCGACCCCCTCTTTTCTCGTCGGCCCCGATAATGCAGTTGAAGTCACCAGCAAGGAGGGAAGGAAAGCCCTGAGCAAGAAGAGAGTGAAGCTCCACCCAGAGATCACGATGCAGTCTGAAGTCGGTACTGGCATAAACACCCGAGAGAAGCCAGGGGGCCGAGGAACCCTCAGATATGACCAAGGACACCTGTTGACCGCAACCGTGGAAGGCATCAACCCTGATGTTATTATTTTTCCAAAGAACCAGAATACCACCAGAAAGGCCAGCCGACTCAATGGAATAAGAAACCCATAATCTGGAAAGCTGTCTCTGAAGACGAGAAAGGCTAGCCCCAGACAACCGGGTCTCCAGCAGAACACAAATATCAAAGTCATGAAGCTGAAGAAGCCTACCGAACGAGGACCGAAACGAGGGTTTCAGAGCACCTCGAACATTCCAAAAAAGAATCTTCATTCAGAAGGATGAGCAGGGGGGATATCATCCATATCCCCAGAAATCTCCAGAACAACAGAGTCAGAAGTAGCGTGGGAGCCAACAAGCTCCGGAGCACTGCTTCCCCCTACTTCCTGGCACACCTGCCGTGCCGAATCCATAGCCATATCTGCATCTTTTTGCTGAATAGCATTCTTTAGAAGGGAGACCGCAGAATCGTGATCAATCACAGCCATTGAAGGAGGTAAGGAGGACTCTACCAAACTGCCTAGAGTAGTCCCCTCCTTGCAACGGGACTTCTTGGACCTCGGCCCAGGGGAAACACCTAAACCCTGGGGGGAACTTGAAGGAGCTGAGAAGGAGAATATATCTTTCTTCCCATCCTTACCCCTCAGAAGTCCTTTTCCTTTGGATGACTTAGGCTTAGAAGGTAGTTGCTGTATTAGAGGCTCAATAGGCCGGGCCCGCTTAGCAGGGCCAGAATTTCCTCCTATATGGGACAACAGGAGGCCGGGACCATTACCATCAGAGGAAGCTGACTCCAGGCAGGAAAATGGGTTAGCAGTCAAATTAATTGGAACATCAACCATTTTCCCTTCTGAAGACTGAAAGAAGGCTTCAGAGGCTTGATCAAGAGGCTCCTTGCAAACCGGCACGCCAGGGGAGAAACGGCACGCTGAGGTCCTGAGACCATCAGCTGCACCAGACCCATGAAGAGGCTGCCTGTCCGAAGGGGGGGTGGGCTCCTTGCCTCCCGACCTCCTGGAGAATTTCTTCGGCCAGACCCACCCGTCCGGGGAAGCAGAGGAAGGAGGAGAAGGAGAGCTCAAACCAGGCTTCTGATTTCTGAGAGAAGGTTGAGCAGCTGGAGGCGATTTCCGGCGCCTCAGGGACGACATCCACGGTCCAAAACCAGAGCCACTCGGGGGGCAGAGGAAGAGGAAGGATCATGTGGCGCCCCACAGCTCCCTCCGAGATGCAGGGTACCGCACGAGCAGCAGATTCCTTCAAGATTTTCGAAGGAAAACTGCTGCCAGAATGGCTCCCTGCTTCCACGAACATGGGCACCCGGCCGCAGGGGCAAGCTCAAATCCACCCGGAGACATACTCTCGCGAACCCTCCTCGAATCCGTTCTCTAGTAGAATCGTCGGAGAACAAGTAATCGCCAGCATCTGCAACTATGGATGACAGCACGTCCTCCTTCCAGTATTCAATAGGCAGCTGGGGAAGACGCATCCAAAGCAGGGCACTGGTCAGAGAGCTTGAGGACGGGACGAAGTCTGGTTGCCATGGAGCAACGGCGATGGGTTGGCCATTGGCGACCCAGGGTCTTCGAAGAACAAGCTCCATGGCAAGAGGGTCAGAGAAGCGGAAGAGAAAGTGCCTGTTGGCCAGCGAAATCGATTCGATTTCCCCCTGAATCCCAGCTCGCTGAAATTCCCTGAGGATAGCCTCCGGAGGGATCCAGCGTGAGAGACAACGGGCCACAATAGCATGATTGAGCCAATGATTGACTTCCTCCGCCAGTGCAGGAGCCGGGACTTGGATGATATCAGGGTACAGCCGTTCCAGTTCGGCGACGACAACCGGAGACGGCGCCGGGGAGATCCATTCGAACTGGCTTCCACCGGCACGGCGCCAGGACATCCCAGCGTTCCTGATGCCATCGGGACCGACCGGAGGCGGGTTGGGGAGGTCAGCCATAACGAGGAGCAAAATGAGCAGCAGACGACAACAAACAGAGGAGATCGTCAATCATGACTCTTTAAATCAACTGATTAAACTCATAAATCATAGCTATTTAGGTCAATTTATTTAGTTTATCAGTTTTAACTTCTCAAGTAAGCTGATTTTAGACCATCAACCTTATTTCTTTAGATCATCAATCAAAACTCTTTAGATAGGTCGAGCTGAATTAGCTTAGCTATTTAGGTCAACTAATTTAGCTCATTAACCATAACTCTTTAGATTAGCTAATTTCAAAATTGCAGTCGTAGCTTTTCATTTCTTTATAGCTGTTTATGCAATAATATTTGTGCATTTGTAGTTATTTACAATTATTATGTCTTGATTATTTACATTCTACTTCAAATTGAATGATGCATTAAATTATGTAATGCTAGATAGAAAGTCTTGTTGTATTATTATTTAATTTTAGCAACAAATTAGTAGTTAAAATGATTTATATTTTAGTCTTCACAAACATTTATATTCGACATAATAATCTTAGGAAGTCAGTGACTATATATATAGAACACTATTCCTATATATGTATAATTGACAAGAAGTTAAGAATAACAAGCATAAGTTCGATTGTCTTCAGATTTCCATATTATTAATCACAGCACTATAACCTTTAGACCCGTTTGAGAATTTGTAAGACTTAGTCTTGCAAATTCTAAAATTATCCTGGTGGACAGTTTGAGAATATTTTTTGCGATATGTTAGTTTGCTATTAATCATCGTTAGGTGAGATTGCGGTTTGTATTTGCTCATACGTTCTCCTAGTGTGGCATATATGCCACACATTTAGGAGAACATATGGGGAAATACTGCTGAAATTTCAACGTAACCGATCGATGATAATTAAAAGCAGAATAACATATCACAAAAAAATTCTTGAATGGGATAGGGCCTTACCTTTTAGACATGGAGTGAAGGTGGAATTAATTTAGGACACTTGAATGCTTGTAAAGTCTCATGATTAAACGAACCGCCTTGCGGCCCGACCCAAACTCAAGCCCTAGCATTAGACTGGCATGAACTTGTGCCTCGGTCCTTGCTAGCACGCCAAGGATCGTAGCCATGGCCGGGCCTTGCAGGGTAGGGACCTTAGTTGTCTAAAAAAAATTGGTTTAGTTATAAATTATTTAAATGGTTGTTATTAACCTTAGTTGTGTAAAAGAAATAATTTAGTTATATATTAGTAATGCTAATATAGTTTTATAATATGGTTTCCTTTAATGGTTTACCAGAAATTGTATAAGTCAGTCAAAAATGAGCGGGGCTCACTCGTGGATGTATGCAAGGATAAAAGATGGCTTGCTTAATCCAGATTTTCTTAATAGATTGGAAGAATTTATCGCATTTGCATGTAGCCAACCTGAATGGATGGATGGGCCTAGGATTAGGTGCCCATGCAACTATCACATGGTGTCAGAATAAAGCCTACAGAGATGTCGAAACTGTTAAGGTGCATCTGTGTAAAAAGGGGTTTGTTCTTGATTACGATGTTTGGTACTGTCATGGTGAACCAGAGGAAATTTCAGCAGTTGTTACAAGCCAACAAGTGTCAATTCCCGTTGATGAACCATTTGTGAATCTAAACACATACGAAGAAATGGTGATGAATGCATCGGGTAATGAATTCAATCAGAATACATTTATGGAAGAACCAAATCCAGATGCACAGCAATTTTATGATATGTTGCGTGCTACAAATCAAGAATTGTATCCTGGTTGTGAGGGTCATTCCCAGTTGTCTACGGCTGCTCGGTTGTTGAATATTAAGGCAGAACATCGATTATCAGAAAAGGTGTTTAATTCTGTTGCTGGGTTAATCAAGGAAATTTTGCCAAATGATATGTTGTAGCAGACAATTTTTACTCAACGAAGAAGTTGTTGTGTGGGCTTGGGCTCCCAGTTAATAAGATCGATTGTTGCTTGAACAATTGTATAATATATTGGGGTGAAGACTCGGAGCTGAGATGGTGTAAGATTTGTAGGCAATCAAGGTACAAAAATGGCGAAGGGGGAGCTAGTACAAGTAGGAGGAAAAGTGTTCCTTACAAGAGGATGCATTACTTTCCTCTTACTCCACGCCTGCAGAGATTATACAGATCTGAAGCTACAGCTGCTGATATGAGATGGCATGCCAAACATGAATCTAAAGAGGATGAAATGCGGCATCCATTAGATTCAAAAGCTTGAAGCATTTCAATGAAAATCATCCTAATTTCGCTGAAGATATAAGGAATGTGAGATTAGGTCTTTGTACCGATGGCTTCAACCATTCGGTCAAGCGGGCAATAGTATTCATGTTGGCCTGTGATACTGACTGTATATAACCTTCCTCCATGGAAGTGCATGAAGATACTGCAATGTTTTTGACAGTTTTGGTTCCAGGACCATCAAATCCAAAGGAAAAGATTGATGTCTTGCTGCAATCATTGGTGGCCGAATTGAAAATGTTGTGGGAAACAGGAGTCGTAGCCTACGACATTTCTATGAAACAGAATTTCATCATGAGAGCTGCTTTGATGTGGACAATAAGTGACTTCCCGGCATATGCAATGTTGTCTGGTTGGAGCACTGCTGGACGTATGGCATGCCCTCATTGCATGTATGATTCGGATGCATTTACATTGCAGAAGAGTGGTAAGCAGTCATGGTTTGATAATCATAGGAAGTTCTTGCCCCCAAATCATCCTTACAGGCGTAACTTGATCGCCTTCCAGAAGAACAAAGCAGTCACAAAATTCGCCGAACCGGTTAGGTCCGGCACGGATATATTTGATACTATAGAGCATTTGGGGTTGAGGTATGCTTGGGAACCTAGATGCAGATAATAAATGGCCGTATATGTAAAGAACATAACTGGAAGAAGCGGAGTATATTTTGGGATTTGCCTTATTGGAGCACAAATCTCATCCGGCACAACTTGGATGTTATGCATATCGAGAAAATTTCTTTGATAACATATTTAACACGGTGCTAAACATCCCGGGAAAAACAAAAGACACTGCAAAGTCAAGAGAAGAACTTAATCAGTATTGCAGAAGAGGTGATTTGAGGAGGAGTGCCGACGGGACCTATCCTAAAGCCTGTTACACTCTTGACAGAAATTCACGAGAAGTTTTATGTAACTGGCTTAGAGGGTTAAAATTTCCAGATGGTTATGCCTCAAATATCGGTAGGTGTGTGGACATGCATAAGCTCAAGTTGTTCGGCATGAAGAGTCACGACTGCCATGTTTTCATGCAACGGTTATTGCCTATAGCTTTTCGTGAGTTGCTTCCGCAACATGTCTGGAAGGCATTGACGGAGCTCAGCTTGTTCTTCAAGGAGTTATCTGCCGCAGTCATTACTTCTGCATCCATGGCAAGGCTTGAGGAGGAAATTCCAATTATTTTATGCAAGCTGGAGCGAATATTTCCTTCCAGTTTTTTTGACTCAATGGAGCATTTACCGGTTCACTTGCCATACGAAGCGAGCATAGCTGGTCCCGTGCAGTATCGCTGGATGTATCCTTTCGAGAGGTAAATATATACATCATTAAGACATGTTGACATTTCAAATATTATTTCATTGCGAGAAAATTGGTTAATTTTTTGTTCAACTTTACATATAGGTACCTTAAGAAGTTAAAAAATAATGTGCGTAATAAGGCAAGGGTTGAAGGTTCTATATGCAATGCACACTTGGTCGAAGAAGTTTCAGCTTTTGCCTCGCATTACTTTGAGGGTCACGTCCACACGAGGAGCCGAAATCTTGGTCGTAACGATGACGTATGTGTGGACGAAGAGAACCTAATGACGGTAGAATATCAATTTTTAAAGGTATCGGCCGTTCATTTGGTGGGCAGAAGTCAAGAAATCTTAGCGATATGGAGTATAATGCAGCACATATTACATCCTAATGAACTGTAGAGAAGTCGATCCATATATTGAGTAAGTGTATACTTCAATGCTTAATTGGAATTTAATTTAAATTACAATATACCATAATATTTAATTGCTAACATAGTTTTCATCCTTTCATCCCATAAGGATGTTTGTGATAGACAACGACAGATGAATCCCGACATCAGTCAAGTTGCAATTGGGCAGAATTAGAAACGGAGTTTGCTTACTGGTTTTATGAATTTGTGAGTAGTATCACTCAATCAATTTCAATAATGGCTTTTATTTTTTGAATTGGATGTGAATAGCTTATTAATTTATAGGTAAACGGTCCATGGTCCACAACCGACAATATTTTCATTAAATGTCTATCGCAATGGCCATTGAAGACCGTAACAACCTCTACTGGCTATTTTGTAAATGGGTACAAATTTCAGATTGAACGATTAGCAGCTTCAAGAGGCACGCAGAACTGGGGCGTGTGTGTTAAAGGAGAAAGTGTTGGAGCAAATATGCAGGATTATTATGGAAAGTTAGTAGAGGTGGTTGAAGTTGAATATCCCGGTTGGCCTATGAAACGAACCGTATTGTTTCGTTGTGATTGGTTCGATCCGATAGTTCCTGTGGGCAAAAGGGTTCATAACGACTACAATTTGGTTGAAGTGAACCATCGACGAAGATTGCAGAAATATGACCCATTCATCCTTGCATCCCAAGCTCAGCAAGTCTTTTACTGCGGATATCCAAGTTTGCGCAACGACAAGCGAGATTGGTGGGCCGTTTCTAAAATCGTCCCACGTTCAACAATCGTATTAGAGGAGAGTTCATCAAGTCAATCAGCCGAGTGCCCTGCATTTCAAGAGGATGAGATGGAAATGCATGCAATTGAGGACGACACAAGGGCTCCTGAAACATCACTTAGAGATCCAAATGGTGATGTCCAAGAAATTGCGGATGCAAATGTTCGGTTTCCTTCCGATGATAATGAAACTGAATCGCAGTCCGATACGGCATCGGATGTTGAACCAACATTTCACGAAACAAATGACACCGATTAAACATAGAGGTTTTTTAAAATTTAACTTTTTTTATAAGTGTTAAATTTTTACATAGTCAATCATTAATCGTAATTTAATTGCATGAATCTTTAGTATTTTCAGTATGACGGGCAGAGGTAGATCTACCGACGACAGACGGAGTGAGCAGGACGTAGCCCTGCTGCATCAGATCACATGAGCTTCGGAGATGGAGAGTTGGATCTCCAAACATCGCAGCCTTCGATCTCTTCAGCAGTATTACCATCCAGCCGATCGGCACATACCTCCGAGAGTTCTTCCACCATCGGCCGCACCGTACTTCGACTTGATGCTCATGGGCTGTAAGTATATACTAATTAAAAATATATGTTTATGTTTTTAAGTCAATTACTTATAAACATGCATTTTTTTAACAGATTTATTGAGCAGCATCATGTATCCAGCCACATCAGCGCCGTATTTCAGAGGCGTGCAGATCCCAGTGGCTACGATTGGCGCCACGTATCTGCAGCCACGAGGGAGTTTTATTTTTCTGAGTTTCAGGTAAACTTATTAAATACAATTTATCACTGATATAAAATTTCTTAATCTTAATAAATTCAGAAACTAACTATTTATTTTAATGCAGAAAAAGTTTACGTGGGATCCTGCCAGCCATGATGCCATTAGGGCAGCATGGGAGGCTCTGACGGGACGCCGATACTCCGACATGCTTCATCGTTGGAGGTCATCGGGTCAGCGTCCTGCGCACGTGCCAGAGGGTATTTGGCACGAGTGGCAGCAGGCCTGGCAGTCCGATGGCTGGCGCAGGAGGTCCGCATCAGCCAGCACGAACCGCCGATCTGAGAAGGGCGGTCCTGGCACGGGTCTCTCCCGCCATACTTCGGGCTCCATTTCGATTCAGGAGCACAGACGGCGTATGGTAAGAAAACATAAATATTTTAATTACTATTTTAGTTATTTACAAATATTTGTATTAATATCATTTTTTTATTGTTATAGTCTGAGCAGGAGGGCGGAGATCCTGGTGAGTTTCGTCTATTCAGGGCGACACACACCAGGAGGGACGGTTCCTGGGTCGACACGCGATCACGGGAGGTTGCGGTAAGAAATTAGATTTATGTAGTATCTGTTTAATTTCTAAAATTTTATTTCAAGAAATTTATTAACTCATTTATTGTTGATTTCATAATTTCAAGACACGAGTCGAGGAGCTTCGCTCCCAGGCATCGCAGGTCGACTCTACTGATGGGGAGACGCCCGTCGAACTCTCAGCAGAGGAGAGTCGGCGTGTGTTTTTGGAGGCTGTTGGTGCCCAGCCACGAGACCGCAGGGTCTATGGTCTGGGCACTAGAGCTTCTACATATTTTCCCCATCAGGCCTCCAGCTCGCGATATTCTGGTGATATTCCTGCCGAGCGTTTAGACGACTTCGGAGATCTATTGCAGGAGGTTCGGCAGGAAGGAGGTCGAGCAGGAGTTCGAGGATCGTATGCGAGGCCGGGATCAGGAGCTTGCAGACATGCGAGATGAGATGCGTCATTTGCGGGATATGGTTAGCCGCTTGTCGCAGGGTCTCCAGCCTCCACGTGATCGCTCAGATTCTTGATGTATTTTTTTTTCTTTTTTATGTTGTACATGAAAACTTCAAAATTTTAATATATTAATTATTTTTGGAAATTGAATATTATTGTTTGGATCAATATGAGTGAAAATGTTTCGATCAATATTTAAATTAACGAAATTGTATTAACCGTTTTAATTTTTAATATTTTATTTTTTTAAAAAAAAATTTAATTAGCGACGCATTAGCGACTGAAATTGCATCGCTAATATTTTTAAAATATTATTATTAAATATTTAATGACCTGGCATCGCAATATTTTTAAAAAATTTAATTAGCGACGCATTAGCGACTAAAATTGCATCGCTAATATATCTAAAATATTATTATTAAATATTGCGACGCAATGACCTGGCATCGCAATATTTTAAAAAAAAATTTATTAGCGATGCATTAGCGACTCAAATTGCGTCGCTATTATATCTAAAATATTATTATTAAATATTACGACGCAACTAAATGCATCGCAATATTGCGACGCAATTGAATGCGTCACAATATTTAATAATAATTTTAAATATTAAAAATTAGTTTTAAATTTAGCGACGCATTTGGATGCGTCGTAATATTGCGACGCATTGTTGCGTCGCAGAGAGTCGCTATGAAGCGATGCAATTGCGACAAATTGAGATTGCGATGATCATTTGAGTGACGCCGTCATTGCGTCGCAATAGCATGTTTAGCGATGCATTAGCGACGCATTCGAGCGTCACAATATTTTTGTTCCTTTGTAGTGAATTTTTATCAATTTTTTTTAAAAATAAGCCATTTATTATAGAAATATACTTCGGAAAATCACTCGCAAAATTGATAAAAAAACTTCCTCGAAAAATCCCTCAAAAATTAATTTTGCGAGGGATTTTTCGAGGGATTTTTTCATCAAAAATTTTATTAATAACTCATTAATAAAAAAAAATCCCTCGAAAAATCCCTCGCAAAATTAATTTTCAAGGGACTTTTCGAGGGATTTTTTTATCCATTTTTTTTACAAATAAGCCATTTATTATAAAAATATCCCTCAAAAATTCCTCGCAAAATTGATAAAAATTATCCCTCAGAAATTAATTTTGCGAGGGTTTTTTCCGAGGGATTGTTTTCATCAAAAATTTTATTAATAACTCATTAATAAAAAAATATCCCTCAAAAAATCCCTCGTAAAATTAATTTCCGAAGTATTTTCTGAGAGATTATTTTTATCAATTTTTTTTACAAATAAGCAATTTATTATAGAAATATCCCTCGAAAAATCCCTTGCAAAATCATCAAAAAATCCCTCAAAAATTAATTTTGTGAGTGATTTTGTGAGAGGTTTTTTTTATCAAAAATTTTATTAACAATTCATTAATAAAAAAATATCACTCAAAAAATCCCTCGCAAAATTAATTTTCAAGTGATTTTTTGAGGGATTTTTTTATTAATTTTTTTTTATAAATAAGCCATTTATTTTAGAAATATCCCTCAGAAAATCCCTCAAAAAATTCCTCGGAACTTAAATTTTGCAAGGGATTTTCTGAGGGATTTTTTAATCAAAAAATTTTATTAATAACTCATTAATAAAAAATAAATCCTTTTGTCAATTAATTTTTTTATCAGAATTTTTTTACAATGAACCCATTTTTGTTAGAAATATTCATCAAAAAATCGCTCGCAAAATTAATTTTACGATGAATTTTGCTAGAAAATATTTTTTAATGAAAAATTTTATAGTTTATATTTTTTTATCAAAAAAATTTCTTAAAATTGTAAGGATTTTTTTTCTTGATTAAATTTTTTGATAAATCATACTTTTCTAATAGTGGTTCCCTATGAATCTGAGCCCGATCTGTGTGTTTACAACTGTCTGGTACTCAGTTTTGTTACTCAGTTTTGTTTGCATGGACACTAGTACATAGAATTGTTCAAGCCCCTCGTGACAGGAAAAGTAAGGGAGGAAAGTAATGCAGTACGAGGCTTATTTCTACAAAAGAGAGTGTGATTTGCCTGGTGGTTGGATGTGAAAGCATGGGCCTTGGTTGATTCCCCCACTGGATCCTGCTGGACGAAATTGGATATGGGACCAACAAGAAAGGATACCACGATGCAAAAAAGGTGATGACTTCGTGTTATGAAGACGGTCACTCCAAACACCTTCACTACAAGAAAAGGGTCATTTGCGAGGGATTTTGCGAGGGAAAAAGGAAAAAATCCGTCGGAAATTTATATTTCTGATGGATTTCCGACGGATAAATGGTCGTCGGACAAACCCTCCTCGGAAAAATTTTCCGAAGAATTTTTCCAAGGGAATTTATTTCCGAGAGATTTTTTGACGAAATTTATCCCTTGGAAATTTCCGATGGATTTTTCGACGGAAATTTTTCGAGGGATTTTTTGAGGGATTTTCCAAGGAAAATATTTTCGAGGGATTTTTCGAGGGATTTTTTGGGATTTTCTGAGGGAAAATTCCAAGGGATTTTCCGAGGGATCATTTTTTTCGAGGGAAATTTTTCGAGGGATTTGCCGAGGGAACTTTTCCAAGGGATTTACCGAGGAAAAATTTTGAGGGATTTTCTGAGGGATAATTTTCAAGGCAAATTTACCGAGGGATTTTTTGAGGGTTATTTACCGAGGGATTTTCCAAGGGAACATTTCCGAGGGATTTTCCGAGGAACCATTTCCGAGGGATTTTCCGAAGGAACATTTTTGAGGGATTTTGCGAGGGATATTTTAAAATTTTTAAATAGCTTTTCTTTATTTTTGAAAAAATTATCCCTTGCTAAATAAATATTCGAAAGAAAAATCCCTCGCAAAATGGGCTTTTTTTAAATACACCTGATTTATATATACAAATTATCTATAAGTTTCATCATATCCAAGGGTTCATAACAAACTCATAATAAGCTCAAAAAAGTTTATAGCAAGTTCATCATCATATCCAAGTTTATAACAAACAGTTCAACAAAGTTGTACAAGTGTATCATATCCAAAGTTTTATAACAAACAAAAAAGTATCACAAACAAGTATCATTCCAATTATAGAAAAAAAAATTATAAATCCTCCTCATGATCATCATCATCATCATCGGCATTATCACAATCACCATCATTTGCAGAGGTAGCAGCTGGAGATGGTGCTGAAACTGTAGATGGACTAACTTGCATCTTTTCCATCATAAGATGCATAAACTTCTCGATACGGGAAATCCGGGCAGATAGCTCATTGTTTTGGGCAGCTAACTCCTTATTTTGGGCAGCTAACTCCTCATTTTTGGCTGATACAGTCTCAAACATATTATAAATCCTCTCTCGCTCCTGAATCCACTCAGAAACTCGTGAGGATGTGCAGCTAGAAGATGAGGAGCCTGTCAGCAAACTAGCCTGGGATCCAAGTCCATAAATTTGTCCCTTATTTACTCCAACTGTCTCTTTCCATACATGCATCATAGAGGGCTGAGGCTGCTGCTGTGATGATTCCGCACCATCCTCTCCAGTTGAGCTTTGACTTGATTCCACCTCTTGCCACTTCTGTATAAAATTAGTCTGTAAAAGATATTAGATGCAATTAGTTAAACATACAAATAGTAGAAATATATGAATTAAAGTAGAGTTTTTTAAATACTTACATGTGATGTCTCTGCCTTTTTATTTACCCACTGATTGCCATCCTTTTTCTTTTGATGGGTATATCTGAAGAGCTCATCTAATGTAGGTGCTCGATTCATTTTCTGTGTCTGAATTTCATAATATAAATAGCATTATCAATTTTTTTAAAAAATAATATATGAAATAAGAACATCATATATGTAAAGAAAATGATATATGTATAAAAAATAAGGATAAATACAAATATATATGGCTTGACTTATGAACATCTGAATTATGAAATAAAAAAATTTAAGTGCCTTTTTCTTTCTTTTGAATGATCGATAGCATGTCAAGAATCTCGATACACATACATATGGGCATGAAAAACTGGATGACAGGATATCTATTCAAGGGCTGAAAACAAACAGGAAGTGATCCAAACCTATCTATTTTCATTTTTGAAATTTGCTAGATATGAAAATATATGTACATCAATGTCACATATGACAGCATCCAACAAAGACAACAGAAAATAATGTTCAGATGAATGCCTAGTAAATAAGCAGAATAAGTATATCTTGCGATGTGCAGGAGTTACATTAGAAAACATTTCATGGTTTCAATAAGTAGAGGGACTTATACTCATCAAATGCATTGCACATTAGCCCATGACAAAGTATTCCAGGTTCTTATACTCCAATATGATCTAATATTGTCAAAATAAAAAATTTCCTTGTCATGCCAAAGTAAATGGGTTAACTTACTCCTAACACACTTAGACTGGAATAAACTAATCCATCTTACAGAATGGAAAAGTTTACATTGGATTCAATGGAAGCAGTACCATCCACTTGGCCCTCAAAATAATTAGTTATTTTACTATCATGTACGTTAAATTGGAATAAATGAGTTAGAAGGGGTCTTTACTCTATTAAGCCCTCCATTAACCCTGAACCAAATGCAACATTAAGATCTACAGAAGATATATATCTGGGGATGAAAAGATCCATATAGCTCATTACAAATACAATGGAGATTTCTCTACTTCGAAAACCTATTCCAACTTATATTATTTATTCATAAGTTGAAAAAATGAAGGAAAAATAAAGTATTATGCATACCAATCCACATTGCTATTATAAACATATCCAAAATTTGGACCAGCAGCATCAAAAATCATGGCTTCGTATCTATCGGTAGGCTCATTATTATTCAATTGACCACAACTAGAAGCACTAAAATGAGCAGTACTTGAACCAGCAAATTGCATTTGATCAACACCACAATTCACAATTGGTTCAATTTCTCCATGTTCCATCCAATACCAGTAGTCAGGTTTGAAACCTTTTTTGTAAAGATGTACCTTTACTTCCTCTATGGTCAAGTACTTTGTATTTTTGCACTTGAAACAAGGACACCTAATTTTCTTCTCACTCAAAAATATTGGTTGTTGGCATGCAAAGTGAATAAACCATTCCAACCCTATTAGAAACTCATCTGTGTAACCCTTTCGGTTTGGTAAAAGTCTATTATACATCCAACTACGATAATGATGAATGTCCATAATAACGAAGCTTTAAAGTATTTTCTTGATAACCAGCCTAAAACCATAAACAATTGATGCATGTTAATTTTGAGTTTGTATGAGTGCATAAGGAAAAATAATGGAGAAAATTCTTTAAAAATGTGTGTGTGTGAGAGAGAGAACTTGGGTAGTGATCTGGTTTGTCTTTAAGACGTGAGAGTGTAAACAAAGGTTGTGAATATGCTTGGTGTGTTTGCACACTTCTTCCTTAAGCTTAAGCTTTATGTACCTTAATGATTGACTACACTCCAAATGCCTGTAGACCTCACCACAGTGGCGTCAAGACTGGAAGTGTCACATATCATGCATGTATACTTGTTGACACCTGACACCATCTGGGGAATCATAAGTTTATCAAAGAATACAGAATTAGTATGCTAAGATGTAGTGATCCATTAATTTTTATTCTTATTTAGATCAATATTATCCTCTTGAGTTCCAGTACTTCTGTATGTCACGAATGCACGTACTTTCATCTCTCCACAGTAGTTATTTTCAGGATGGTCCCGGCCAGGTAGTTGGGAGGTATAGCTCAGGGATTTTGGTTTGGTCTCCCACTATGGAATATGTGTCACTCACTAGCTTTTGACCCAGAACAAGGCTGAAAGTTGGTGAGGGTGGACCTAGACACCACCTAATCCAGTCCTGAGTCCGGACCCATGTGTTGCGACCAAGTAGTGGTGCAGGTGGGTAGGGTCAGTCCATTTTGAAAGTTCAATCCATAGATTGGATCAGGATCCAAAATTTCGGTCACAAAAACTGTTACATAGCGATTGGTATACTTTCATCGATTCTTGTTATGTGTTGGGTCTCTGTTAGCATAACCTCAAACTAAAACCAATACAATGAGATAAAAATTGAGATTCTAAATCAACATTAATAATATATTGGTGCCTGATACTACCTAGGGGCCACCAGCTATTACTATTAGAAATGGACCCCCTGCCCGTACTAGCACGAGCGCATGATGTCCCTTCCATTCATGTGGCTCGCCTCCATGATTGTCCCCCTTTTTGGCCTCAAACATGTAGGGCATGGGAGGGTGGTGTCCTTATCATTGGACTACCTAGCCAAAAGGCATTTGCATGGAGGTTGGATCAGGACCAAAGTCGAACAATTGATCTCCTAATCATTTAATTATATAATCAGCCAGCAAATTATATGCTTAGTCGTTGTCAAAAGTTTGATAAATGATTGCTCACCATACAAACAAGAAAGCTAAACAAGTGCATGCTCAGGCTAAGTTTGATAAATGACGGTGCCCTGTTTTCTGTGACCCAATAGCAAAGTAACAGGTTGATTCATTCCCTAATCTGCGTTATCCTTTAGGACCTCTCATGCTATTATAGGCCATCCCTAAGTGGTCCTTCTATCATTAACTAGGGGGTTTCAGTAATGATGCAACTGATTAATTTCTTTAAAGGTAAAAAAAGGCCTGAAACGTAGATGGTTGGGACAAAGAAGAGTCCCTTTTATGAACAAGCCCAGAGCGAAAAACATAAAACAAAAACTCTCTTACCCTTTGCCGTCCTCTGCAACCTCTTTTCCTTTCCGGCACTGCAGCTTGGAGCGTAGAGTCTGCAACCTCTTTTCCTTGCCGTCCTCTGCAACCTCTTTTCCTTTCCTCGACCTAGAGCATGAACTCAATTAGAAGGACAGTGGCATTGCGCTCATGAGAAGAGCATCACGGTCTCATGGATTCATGATGAAATAATAAAAAGCATATAAATAAAAACAAAAACATACCTGGGATTTCGTTGCTCGTCGGTCCGACGAAGTCACCAAGGTGAGCGGCGGCGACGATCGAAAAGTTCTGGTAGCTCCTAGGTCCGACGAAGTCACACAGCAAGCGACGGCAACGAATGGGAGCGACGGCAACGAATGGGAGGCGGGACTCAGGATCTAGGGTTAAGAAACCAGAAAGAGGGGAGGGCAAGCGCCCAGGATCTAGGGTTAAGAAACTAGAAAGAGGGGAGGGCAAGCGCCAAGCGGTCGAGCGGAGTATTCATGGGCCTCGTGGGTTATGGCTAAGTTATAACGGGTTCGGGTTATCCCCGAACCCGGACCGATTATGGAGCTGTTGTTCTGTTTTGGAATTCCTAATTAAATGCTAATAACATCACTTAATAAGCATCAACTAATTGAGAGATATTTTTACAAGCACCACCACTTGCGTCTGAATTTTCTCATTGGCACGGTCGTTTGTGATTGCATGTTGCATTAGATAAGATAAATTGATTCTAAGACTCTGAGATCTAATGGCAAGAACTTCAGTTCTCCACTTGAACGATGAATCGACACGTTAAGAATTTTTTAAATATTATAAGCTTATAACCACAAATATTTCATCTGTTACAATTATTTACATGTGTGTACCATAAAGAACTGATTAACTAACGTGATCATCAACAAAAGTAATCATATCTGCATCAATTTAGATTTGATTTATAATAACAAAAGAACGAAGATGAATGACTGCAAGGGGAAAAAATGAAATTGAAATAAGAATATGGAGCAGAGTGGTTCCGTAATAAATGACAAAAACCAAGTTGGCTCTATTCCTCTTTGGAGCATAGTGGTTTAGCAATAAATACAAGGCTCTAAAATCCCTTGAATCTCATCGTTATACTTATGCTATACAGATCATGGTTAAGGAAAGAATGTAAAACCCTTTCCTTATCAAAAATGTAAATCCCCCCTCCTCCCCATGGCCCATGCCGGTAGGGGTGGCAATTTTTGACACGACACGATAACTCGATACGAACATGACACGAATTAAATAGGTTTGGGTTGACTATTTTTTGGCACAAACCCATATATGACACGACCCGCCAACATGAAATTTAAATGGGTCGTGTTCGGGTTCAATCGCTTAACCCGAATTAACCCAAATTGACCCGTGTATTTAATCGGGTTGACACGAACCTGTCTGACCTATTTTGACTCGAACCCATCACCCACTTCGCCCGCATGTACGCCGCCATGATGCGTCCATCACCGCTACCGAGGCCTCTAGATCAAACAAACAAAGCTGACTGTTCCACCAAACGAAGCTGGTTAAATAGTCAAAATTTAGATTATATGAATTATATATTTTAATCTGATTAGATTGATCAAACAAGCAATGCAACCAATTTGACTTAATCTACTTCTTGGGAGCAACTTTTGTGACGGTTGAGTATAAATATCACAATCCCCTCAAACGAAAAGAAAGTGAAAAATAAAAGCAACTGCCGTTACTCTTTTTTCCCAAGAAACTTCTTTCACTCTTAAGCAATTACGTTATAAATAATAAAATACTAATAATGACCATTTAATGATATTTTAGAGAGTTTAAATGACGATAATTTTTTACTCGCATTACTGCTCTCTTCGACTCTACCCTCCTTTCGCTGGCTCATTTTCCATTATAAAATCTCATGTGGGTTTTATTTCTTCCATCCTCTCGGGTCACAAGTCGTGTCAGGTTAATCGTTTTGAGTCAGGTCATGTTCATGTCCAAATTCAGGTTAATCATGTTTTGAGTCAGGTCGTGTTCATATCCAAATTACCTAACCCGTTTAACTCACAGGTCGTATTTGGGTTGATGTATTTTCAACCCGACCAAAACATGATACGACCCGGACACGACACAACACGACATGATTGCCACTCCTACATGCCGGAACCCTCACCGGCAACATCCTCAAGAATAACAGAACACGACACCTCAAGAACCCATTTTTGTTAGAAATATAAAATCCCTCGCAAAATAATCAAACAATCCCTCGCAAAATAATCAAAAAATTTTATTAATAACTCATTAATGAAAGAAAATCCCTCGGAAAATCCCTCGCAAAATTAATTTTGCGCCGAGGGTATTTTTTTATCAAAATTTTTTTACAAAGAACCCATTTTTGTTAGAAATATCCATCGGAAAATCCCTCGCAAAATAATCAAAAAATCCTTGGGAAATTAATTTTGCGAGGGATTTTCCGAGGGATTCGTTTTCATCAAAAAATTTTATTAATAACTCATTAATGAAAAAAAATCCCTCGGAAAATCCCTCGTAAAATTAATTTCCCAGGGATTTTTCGAGAGATTTTTTTATCAAAATTTTTTTACAAAGAACCCATTTTTGTTAGAAATATCCATCGGAAAATCCCTCGCAAAATAATCAAAAAAATCCCTTGGAAAATCCATCGAAAATTAATTTTGCGAGGGATTTTCCGAGGGATTTTTTTTCATCAAAAATTTTATTAATAACTAATTAATGAAAAAAAATCCCTCGGAAAATCCCTCGCAAACTTAATTTCAGAGGGATTTTCTGAGGGTATTTTTTTATCAAATTTTTTTACAAAGAACCCATTTTTGTTAGAAATATCCATCGAAAAATCCCTCGCAAAATAATCAAATAAATCCCTCAAAAAATCCCTCAGAAATTAATTTTGTGAGGGATTTTTCGAGGGATTTTTTTTTCATCAAAAATTTTATTAATAACTCATTAATGAAAACAAATCCCTCGAAAAATCCCTTGCAAAATAATCAAATAAATCCCTCGGCAAATCCCTTGGAAATTAATTTTGCGAGAGATTTTCCGAGGGATTTTTTTCATCAAAAATTTTATTAATAACTCATTATTGAAAAACAATCCCTCGGAAAATCCCTTGAAAAATTAATTTCTGAGGGATTTTTCGAGGGTATTTTTTTATCAAAAATTTTATTAATAACTCATTAATGAAAAACAATCCCTCAAAAAATCCCTTGCAAAATAATCAAAAAAATTTGATAAAAAAATCCCTCAAAAAATCCCTCAGAAATTAATTTTACGAGGGATTTTCCGAGGGATATTTTTCATTAAAAATTTTATTAATAACTCATTAATGAAAAACAATCCCTCAAAAAATCCCTTGCAAAATTAATTTCCGAGGGATTTTCTGAGGGTATTTTTTTATCAAAATTTTTATTAATAACTCATTAATGAAAAATAATCCCTCGAAAAATCCCTTGCAAAATAATCAAAAAAATTTGATAAAAAAATCCCTCAGAAAATCCCTCAGAAATTAATTTTGCGAGGGATTTTCCGAGGGATTTTTTTCATCAAAAATTTTATTAATAACTCATTAATGAAAAACAATCCCTCGGAAAATCCCTTGCAAAATTAATTTCCGAGGGATTTTCCGAGGGTATTTTTTTATCAAATTTTTTTTTACAAAGAACCCATTTTTGTTAGAAATATCCATAGTAAAATCCCTCGCAAAATAATCAAAAAAATCCCTTGGAAAATCCATCGAAATTAATTTTGCGAGGGATTTTCCGAGGGATTTTTTTTCATCAAAAATTTTATTAATAACTCATTAATGAAAAAAAATCCCTCGGAAAATCCCTCGCAAAATTAATTTCTGAGGGATTTTCCGAGGGTATTTTTTTATCAAAATTTTTTTACAAAGAACCCATTTTTGTTAAAAATATCCATCGGAAAATCCCTCGCAAAATAATCAAAAAAATCCCTCGAAAACTCCATCGGAAATTAATTTTGCGAGGGATTTTCAGAGGGATTTTTTTTCATCAAAAATCTTATTAATAACTCATTATTGAAAAAATTTCCCTCGGAAAATCCCTCGCAAAATTAATTTTTGAGGGATTTTCCGAGGGTATTTTTTATCAAATTTTTTTTACAAAGAACCCATTTTTGTTAGAAATATCCATCGGAAAATCCCTCGCAAAATTTATTTTGCGACGGATTTTGCGAGAAAATATTTTTTATCGAAATATTTTATAGTTTATGTTTTTTTATCGAAAAATCCCTTGGAATTGCGAGGGATTTATTCCCTCGAAAAAATCCCTCAGAAAATCACAGTTTTCTAGTAGTGCTTGTGACAGTTGTTTAATTATTGCATGAACTTGGTTACAAGAGCTAGTTGTTATCCCTTAGATCTGAGCTCGTAACTCAGATCAGATTACTGACATGTCTTGAACCAAATTCAGGTCCCAGATATGGACCTCATGTAGGAAATTATGTATATTTTATATGGACCTCATGTAGGAAATTACGTATATTTTATATGAGTTCGTCTCCTTTCTTGAGGGCAAGCCACCTCCGGCGGCTCCTTCGTCACCCCAACTGTCCGGAGGATGACGATGACTCGCAGAGGGAAAGCTCGGCCCTCCCGCTCTAAGCCCCAGAGAGACAGGCATTGTGTGTACCTTCACAATTTACAGAAAAGAAAATTTGGGATGGCCCAACACAACCCTCTTTCCCCTTTTTATAGGCGGAGATGAACCGAGAACAGCTATCAAAATAGAAAGCCCCGAGATTCGAAACGCCAAACCCGTGCCACCACGTGGCCTCCTGAAATAAAAACAGCGCCCCACAATGCACGCCGAGCGCGTCGCCCGAGCCATGAGGCATGCCAAAAGATTGTCTCTGATCCCGGATCACGAGCTTTAAATGCAGAAAACCGTCCGCCGATCTTGCATATACTGGCAGATCCGAGGGATCGCCCTACAAAAATGACGTCCTCCAATGGCAAATAAGCGCTTACACCACACACCAAAGCGGCCTGCATCGGAAAAGATCAATACAACAAAGGTCCGTCGGAAGGTGCCAGGCGACCTTTTGCTGGCTGTAGAGCCGTACCACCTGCTTCGCTGAAACAAAAATCAACCTGCCTTGGAAAGGATAAAGCACTGACAGGGGTAATAAATGGATGCAAAGGCCAAACCCACTCTTGACCAAAAAGAATAAAGGGGTAACAGTGAAGGTTCAACAAACCCCCTAACTCGGGGACAAACTCCCCTCTTTTTGTCAAAGGCACGACCACAGTTTGGCCACTGGTAAGGTGGACTACCTCGGCCCTAGCCGAGCTACTCCGTCCCTCGGCCCTAGCTGAGCTACTTTTTCCCTCGGCTAGGGCCGAGCTACTTTTTTCCTCGGCCCTAGCCGAGCTACTTTTTCCTTGGCCTTAGCTGAGCCACTCCGTCCCTCGGCCCTAGCCGAGCTACTTTTTCCTCGGCCTTAGCCGAGCCACTCCGTCCCTCGGCCCTAAACGAGCTACCTTTTTCCTCGGCCTTAGCTGAGCTACTCCGTCCCTCGGCCCTAGCCGAGCCACTCCGTCCCTTGGCCCTAGCTGAGCTACCTTTTTCCTCGGCCTTAGCCGAGCTACTCCGTCCCTCTGCCCTAGCCGAGCCACTTCATCCCTCGGCCTTAGCCGAGCTATTTCATTCTTCGGACCTAGCCGAACCACTGTGTCATTCGGCTTAAGCCGAATTGAATTATCTCTCAACCTCCTTTTGTACCAAGCTGTGTTGTCGCTCGACTCTTTCGTCGGGGCTATCCCTATGCCTTGGCCTCGACCAAGATGTTCCTTCAAAATTTGAGCCCGGAAACCAACCAAGCGACGCTCGCAGTTGGGACTAAAATTCAAGACATGAAACCATCCAGGAAAGATAAACAAATGAAAAACGGCTGACCCATTTACTGATTTTCGATCAAACTACAAAACAAAAGAAAGAGAAAATACATATGGCCCCCAAAGGGTCAAGATTTGGGATTAGACCCAGCGTCTCCTGCGGCAGCACCAGCTGGAGCATCGCTTGGGGGTATCCTACCGGGATACCTCGGCGGCAACGTTGACTCCCAGAATAGCTTCGAGATCGATGTCAGAAATCTTTCCATATTCATCTTCCTTGGCCCTCGGGGTGCGTGTCTCATAATACTCGGCTTCCAAACAAGATAGGTCCAAGTCAAGATAGGTTTGAGCAATCTTAGCCCGTGCCTCCTCTTCGCCGAGCTAGAATGCATCGGCGCAGGCTGCCCTGCGTTCCTTGGCAAATTCGGTAGAGTTCTTGTACTCCTCCACCGCTGAAGAGGCACGCGTGTTTGCCTTGGCTAATTGCTTCTCCAATTCGGAGATCCTTCGATGCCTCGAGGCTGCCTCCTCTCCGAATGCCGCTAACCGCTCCTGAAACTCCTGGCTCATCTTGTTCAACTACAGACGAAGAACCAAGTAAGGCAGAAGTCGAAAAACCAGAATGGATAAAATAGATAATGGCCTACCTGCTCGTTTCGCCGGGCTAATTCACCGTCCAGCACTTGGACCCTAGTGAGAGCCCTAGACTTAGAAGATTGATTTTGACGGAGGCTCTCTTTGAGTTCGTCCATCCAGGACTGAGTGTCTCCAATTTCTTGACGGGCGTAGTCGAGCTCATCGGAAAGTCAAGCAGCTCGTTCGTCTGATCACTTTAGCCGATCCTTTGTGTCGGCGAGCTCTTTATTCAGACAGGTGAGGTGGTCCTGCTGCCGCCGACACCTATGCTCTTCCTCCTCGAGCCTCTTTCTCCAGTTGCCCTTATCTTCAGCATGGCTGGCTTTCAACTGATCCCACCTCTTATCAAAAAACTGTTGCATAGAATTGATCTTGCTCTCATGCTCCGCCTTGGCCTGAGATAGCTCCAGACTAACCTTCTCGGATTGCTCGCGGAAGCCTTGGAGCTCACTGACCTATGTAGCGAGTTGAGAGGTTCTTTCCCTCTCAACTGCAAGAACCCTGCGAGCCTCCTCGAGCTCCCTCTGAAGGACCACCAGGGCTCAGGAAAGTTTATCTGTAGAATCCACCCTCTCCTTGAGGTGATCAACCTCCTGGCGGGCCCGAGCCCAAGCTCCAACGACCAGATGCAAGCGCCATTTCAGCGCCCTCATGATCAGGGCATTCTGCAAAAAGGATTGCACACATAAATAATACAGTCGAACTAGCTGACTAAAGACCCTACTTCAGTGTGACAACTTACCCGAGATGCGTAATCCGTAGCAATCCTCGTAAGGACAAGATCGTCGATCTCGGGAAGAAGAAAAGCCTCATTCGGCACCCCAGTGTACCTAAAGGCCATCTCAGCAAGGTCCTTTGGATAATTCCCTCCTGTCGAGGAACCCTCTCCCCCTTGGAACGCAGACCGCATCAAAGCGGAGAACATGGCACTCACCTTCGGGTCGCGTGAGTGGAAGTCTGTGCTTAGGGAGCCAACCTGGGAACCCACGGCCCAGGGGCCCTCAGTTGGCCGGCCTCCTCGACCAGAGCCCTCATTTGAGAAGCCTTGGGCATTTCGACTCCAGCGAGGGGAGCCCGGCCCGAACATCCCCTTCGCTCGACGGCTCCCCTCCTTCTCCTTCTTCCCCTCCTTCTCCTTCTTCCTCCTCTTTTGCTTCTGCCTCCTCGGACATTCCCCTACCCACAACAGACTCTTCAGGAACTTCAGCTTCCCCCGGAGCCTCATGTGCCTCGGCGGAAGGCCCTTCACTAGAAAGCACCCCGCGAGGTTCGATCGCTGGTTCGGCAGGTTCGACCATCCCCTCATCGCCTGCTGGCTCTCCCACTAGCGGCCCAGGCCGAACCTCAGCAGCCGTAACCACTTCTCCCGCCTCGATTGAAGCGGGGGCCACTCCCTCCTCCGCCTGCGACCTCTCCAAGCCACCGGCCTCCAATGAGGGAGGCCAAGCCACCCCGACCACGGAGGTCCCCAAGTGAGCCGGCGTCGCTCCCTCACCATTGTCGGACAAAACGACAACAGGTGGGGAGGAAATTCTAGCAGCCTCCTCCGAAACCCCTGCGGCATCCCGATCTTCGCCTCCAGACAAACCCTCCTCCGGCGTCGAAAGATCATACGCCGCCAGAACTTCGATACTTCCGGCCCGCGGCGACAATGAGCGACGATCATCACTGTCTCTCCTGATCACCCTAGGGCGGGAGCCGGAAGGGCAGACCTCTTCTCGGCCCTGTGCTTGCTGCTGGAGCCGGATCTCCTGCGGCACTTTCCCAGCTCCTCCCTCATCTGGTCTGTGAGTGCCGACCTTTCGGCTGTAGGGGCAATATGATTCGCTCGTTAGTTTGCACAAAAATCGAAGATGGAGCCACATTAAGCTATTGGCTACGAAGTGATACTTACCGCGAGGATCGACGGGACTCAATCCGGCCACGAAAAGAGCATCCTCCGATAGAAGGGCGCTGGCTGGAAGCGCTCGACTGCCGCGCAACACAATCAGATCCCTTTTCTCCGACTCGGTTAACTCTGAGTGCGCTTCTGGATCCTTTACATATTGTCCCCATACCCAAGGGAAATCCGAGTTGATATTCCCCTCGACTATAAAGAATTGCGACTTCTATTCTTTTATCGACGATGGGTTATTCGAAATCATCTTGAAGGGCCTCCGGGGCCAATATAAGGCCACTATGAGGCCCTCCCGGAGACCAGATTGTAGTACACCCTGAACATCGGAAGGGTCGCGGTCACCCTGACATGGCTGCATAACAAGATGAATCCGATGAGGTTGCGCCAGCTGTTGGGAGCCACCATGGTGAAGCATATGTTGTAGAACCTCATCACCTCCCGCACCAGTGGATGAAGAAGGAACCGGAGACCTACCCTCAAACTTTCCTCATAGCAGAATGCCCCGTCCCCTAATCCGGATGTCACCCTGTCCTCAGCCGTTGGGAGCAACAAGGTAACATCTTGGGGAATCTTGTATAGGCAACGTATCCGTTCCAGATCCGCCAAGGTCACCTCCGAAGCTTGATCACTCGGACTCACCATGTCTTCGATCGAAATAGATGCTGAGCAATATCACCGAGAAAACGGAAAAATGAAGTTCTCTAAGGGAAAGCGAGAGAGCGCTACAAATAGGGAGGGCGCCGCCACGACTCCATTTTTCCCAATGAAAACCGCCTCAGGGTGAAGATGAAGCATCTCAACCAAGACGTCCAAAACTGCCACTACAGGCGCCGTGAAAATCAAGATCTCCTACGTGGCACTCCCCCAGCTGTTGCCTTCGCTCCTAAGGAATGACAGATCCACCTCGAAAAGGCAAAACGGCCATGCAGCATTAATTAGGACATCATTGTGTGGGCTGTCAAATACATGTCCCCTCGTTCGGATTGTGCTACCTAAGTCTATACTCCCTACGCCCAAACCTACGCTTTGAACTAGGGAGTAGGAGGCATGTGTTGAGGGGTAAAATCGCCATTGCATTGATAATCGTGCGAAGGGGCTAAGATCAGCCCCATCCCCTCGCCCGCTACACTATGCCCATAAAGAACAAGCTAACTAGTATGGTCCAGCGGGTCGAGCAACCCATAGCTCGATTTCCCATAGCCATCCATAGCTCGGCTTCCCCGGGCCATCCATAGCTCGGTCTTCCCCGAGCAACCCGTAGCTCGGCTTCCCCCGAGCTACCCATAGCTCGGTCTTCTCCGAGCAACCCATAGCCCGGCTTCCCCCGAGCTACCCATAGCTCGGCTTCCCCGGGCCATCCATAGCTCGGTCTTCTCCGAGCAACCCGTAGCCCGGCTTCCCCCGAGCCATCCATAGCTCGGTCTTCCCCAAGCAACCCATAGCTCGGCTTCCCCCGAGATACCCATAGCTCGGTCTTCTCCGAGCAACCCGTAGCCTGGCTTACCCCGAGCTACCCATAGCTCGGCTTCCCCGGGCCATCCATAGCTTGGTCTTCTCCGAGCAACCCGTAGCCCGGCTTCCCCCGAGCCATCCATAGCTCGGCTTCCCTGGGCCATCCATAGCTCAGTCTTCCCCTAGCAATCCGTAGCTTGGCTTCCGTTGAGCTACCCATAGCTCGGTCTTCTCCGAGCAACCTGTAGCCCGGCTTCTCCCGAGCTACCCATAGCTCGGCTTCCCCGAGCCATCCATAGCTCGGTCTTCTCCGAGCAAACCCGTAGCCTGGCTTCCCCCGAGCTACCCATAGCTCGGCTTCCCCGAGCCATCCATAGCTCGGTCTTCCCCCGAGCTACCCATAGCTCAGCCTTCTCCGAGCAATCCATAGCTCAGTCTTCCCCGAGCAATCCATAGCTCGGTCTTCCCCGAGCAATCCATGGCTCGACATGCACCTCTGTGGAACCCGACGTGGGAGAAGCCTAGGTCTCGCGTAACAGAATCTCAAACAAAGGATCATATCAAGGAGTGGTCTAGGATCTACAATAACGGCCTAGAACCTACACACTCATCAGACTCAGGCCATCAAAGAGCTCTCCCACCCATCGATCTTTCAACAAACAAGATACGGATCCCACCGGCCTCACAGCAACCTGATTTGAATCATCTTCGTATCCCAACAACCTTCGAACCTTCCAGAAGCCGCTCAAGATTCAGGTGATTACCTATAAATACGACACTCCCAGATTCTCTCAGGTTCGCATGCGCACAGCCCACTCTCACTCTCACGCTCACTCTCTCTCTCCTTCACTGCTCATCGGCGCTCCCCTAGAGCTCCCGATTGGCTACCCCTGGAGGGACTCCCCAGAGAGATCCTTCTCATCATTTCTGTTGATCATCGATCCCCACTGACTTGAGCGTCGGAGGGTCTTTCGCGGAGGGCCACCCCCAATGCCTCTCGCGTGAGGACCTCTGTGCAGGTCCGCCCAGAAGGAAGCCCGATCAGGAGACTGACCGCGCCCGAGTTGGAGGACAGATCCCGGCGGCAACAATATGGTAAGACACTCATTTATATATCAGCTCCATTTAATCTCATACTATTTCCTTGGATCTGTTATCTAGTTGGAAGAATCAGAATCAGCTCCTCCTTTAGATGAGCTAGGTTCGAAGGTTCCCTGGATTACTGTTCTATATAGCTGTCAGGACCTTTCACTAGAAAGGATGGCCACTATTTTAGGGGAGGGCAGCCATCCACCCTCAAATGACACAAAAACACATGCATAAAATCATACTTGCAAATGGACCATACCTCAATAATCTTTTTTTTTTTAATCCGTTCTCTCCAAGGAAACCATTAGATTGCCACTTTTCATGCTTCATTTTTCTTTTTTTGAAAAAAAAGAGAAGAAACAAATGGAGAAGGAAAGGAGCATACTACAAGAAAATACTAAAATAGCGACGCCATTTTAGCGAAGCATTTTTGCATCGCTAAATTGCGATCAAAATTGCGATGCATCAGCGACAAAAATAAATAGCGACGCAGAAAAGATACGTCGCAATTTAGCGACGCATTAGCGACACAAAAATTAAAAAAATTATAAAAACCATTAATTTAGCGACGCAACAAAATGCATCGCTAAATAGCGACTCATTAGCGACGCATTAGCAACGCAATTCAAAAAAAATAAAAAAAAATTCAATTTTTATTTTTAAATAATTTTAAAAAATCATTAATTTAGCGACGCATTAAAATGCATCGCTAAATAATGACGCATTAGCGATGCAATTCAAAAAAATTAAAAAAATAATTTTAATTATTAAATAATTTTAAAAAATCGTTAATTTAGCGACGTAATAAAATGCATCGCTAAATAGCGACGCATTAGCGATGCAATTCAAAAAAAAAAAAAAATAAATTTTAAATTTTAAATAATTTTAAAAAAATCATTATTTTAGCGACGCAACAAAATGTGTCGCTAAATAGCGACGCATTAGCGATGCAATTCAAAAAAATTTAAAAAAAATTTATAAATTTTAAATAATTTTAAAAAATTATTAATTTAGCGATGCAATAAAATGCACCACTAAATAGCGACACATTAGCGACTCAATTCAAAAAAAAATAAAAAAAATAAATTTTAATTTTTAAATAATTTTAAAAAATTATTAATTTAGCGACGCAACAAAATGCATCGCTAAATAGCGACGCAATTCAAAAAAAAATAACTATAAATTTTAAATAATTTTGAATAATCGTTAATTTAGTGACGCAACAAAATGATCGCTAAATTACGACGCATTAGCGACGCAATTCAAAAAAAATTAATAAAATAAATTTTAATTTTTAAATCATTTTAAAAAATTGTTAATTTAGTGACGCAACAAAATGCGTCGCTAAATAGCGACGCATTAACGATGCAATTCAAAAAAATAAAGAAAAATAATTATAGAATTTAAATAATTTTAAAAAATCATTAATTTAGCAACACAATAAAATGTGTCACTAAATAACGACGCATTAGTGATGTAATTTTAAAATTAAAAAATAAATTTTAAGTTTTAAATAATTTTAAAAAATCGTTAATTTAGCGGCGCAACAAAATGCGTCGCTAAATAGCAATGCATTAGCGACGTAATTTAAAAAAAATTAATTTTAAATTTTAAATAATTTTAAAAAATTGTTAATTTAGTGATGCAACAAAATGCGTTGCTATTTAGTGATGCATTAGCGACGTAAAAATTTAAAAAATTCTAAAAAATTGTTAATTTAGCGATCCATTAGCAAAGCATTTACAAAAAAATTAAACAAAAATTAATTTTTAATTTATCACTTGGGATCATGGCTTGGATCGATCGCAACCGTCGAATCGTGTCTGATCAGATGGATCACAATGGTTCGATCGGTATCATGGCTCAAATCAATCTTAACCGTCGGATCATCGCCGATCAGATGGATCGCAACGATTCGATCGATCGTCGCTGATCGGGATCATGGCTTGGATCGATCACACGGTCGGATCATCTCCTATTGGATAGATCACAACGGTCCAATCGATCATCACCGATCGGTATCTAGGCATGGATAGATCACAACCGTTGGATCGTCATCGATCGGATGATTGCAACGGTCCAATCGATCTTCACCGATTGAGATTATGGCTTGGATCGATCGCAACCGTCGGATCATCTCTGGTTGGATGCATCGCAACGGTCTGATCGATCATCGCCGATCGGGATCATGGCTTGGATCGATCGCAAACGTCGGATCGTGGCCGATAGGATGGATCACAACGGTCCGATCGATTGTTGCCGATCGAGATCATGGCCTAGATCGATCGCAACCGTCGGATCCTCGCTGATCGGATAGATCGCAACCGTTGGATCGTCGCCGATCGGATGGATCGCAACGGTCCAATCGATCATCGCCGATCGGGATCTTGGCTAGGATCCATCGCAACCGTCGGATCATCTTCGATCGGATGCATCGCAATGGTCCGATCGATCATTGCCGATCGGGATCATGGCTTGGATCGATCGTAAATGTCGGATCGTGGCCGATAGGATGAATCGCAACGGTCCGATCGATCGTCGCCGATCGAGATCATGGCTTGGATCAATCGCAACCGTCGGATCGTCACCGATCGGATGGATCGCAACCGTTGGATCGTCGCCGATCGAATGGATCGCAATGGTCCAATCGATCATCGCCGATTGAGATCATGGCTGGGATCAATCGCAACCGTTGGATCGTCTTCGATCGGATGCATCGCAATGGTCTGATCGATCATCGCCGATCGGGATCATAGCTTGGATCGATCGCAAACATCGGATCGTGGCCGATAGGATGGATCGCAACGGTTCGATTGATCATCGCCGATCGGGATCATGGCTTGGATCGATCGCAACCGTCGGATCCTCACTGATCGGATGGATCACAACCGTTGGATCATCATCGATCGGATGGATCGCAATGGTCCGATCGATCATCGCCGATCGGGATCATGGCTCGGATCGATGGCAACCGTCGGATCGTCTTCGATCGGATGCATTGTAACGGTCCGATCGATCATCGCCGATCAGGATCATGGCTCGGATCGATCGCAACCATCGAATCGTCTTCGATCGGATGCATCGCAACGGTCCCATCGATCATCGCCGATCAGGATCATGGCTTGGATTGATTACAACCGTCGAATCATTGCCGATCAGATGGATCGCAACAGTCCGATCGATCATCGCCGATCAGGATCATGGCTCGGTTAGATCGCAACCGTTGGATCGTCGCGGATCGGATGGATCGCAATGATTCGATCGATCATTACCGATCGGGATCATGGCTCGGCTAGATCGCAACCGTTGGATTGTCGTGGATCAGACGGATCGCAACGGTCCGTTCGATCTTCACCGATCGGGATCATGGCTGGGATCGATCGCAACCGTCGGATCGTTGCTGATCGGATGGATCGCAACGGTCCATTCGATCATCGCCGATCAGGATCATGGTTAGGATCGATCGCAACTGTCGGATCGAAAATTAAAAATTCGTTACTTAAAAATATCATTAACTAATAAATCCAAAAATAAAAAATTAAAAAATTAAAAAAATTGTTAATTCAGCGATGCAGGTAGATTTGCGCTATTTAGCGACTAATAAGCAACGCATATCATAGAAAATTAAAAAATTTTGTTAATTCAGTGACGCACTTAATTGAGTCACTATTTAGCGACGCATTAGCGACGCATACAAAAAAAAATAGCGACGCATACAAAAAAAAAATTCCCGCCGTGAGCTCCCGCCAAATGAGTGATTTAGCGACGCAGTCAGCAACGCATTCTTTGCATCACTAATTGGCGACGGATTAGCGACGCAACTATGCGTCGCTAATCCTAATTTATATATTAACTCCCCTCCCCCCCTCCCTCCATTTTTCTTCTTCTTCTCACGGCTTCTCCCCTCACCTGCCCAACCGGTCTCTCTCCTCCTCCCTCTTCCCCACCTCCGGTAGCTCTCCAGCACCGAGCACCTTGCTCCGGTGTCTCTCCGGCACCCGACCACCTCGCCGGCGATCCCTATTTCCGGGTAAACCTCCCCTAGCTCCCTCCCTCCCCTCCCTCCCATCTCCCCCATTTCCTCCCCCGCCCCCTCCCGTGGCCGTCTTCTTCGGCCACGGCCACTACCGTGGCTGGCCGTGGCCTGGCCACAGTGGTTAGGCCCAAAAAAAAATTAATAGGGGGGTTTCCCCCCCCTTCGTTGCCGGCCACGGCTACGGCCGTGACTGTCTTCTCCGGCCACGGTCTGGCCACGGTGGCCAGGCCCAAAAAAAATTTAACAGGAGGGGGGTTTTCCCCACCGCCCTTCGTTGCCGGCCACGACGATGGCCGTGGCTGTCTTCTCCGACCACGGCCTTGGCTGTGGCCGGAGAAGACGGCCACGGCCGCTGCCATGGCCTGGCCATGGTGGCTAGGCCCCAAAAAAAAAATTTAACAGGGGGAGGGGGGTGTTTTCCCCACCCCCTCCCTTCATTGCCGGCCACGACCGCTGCCATGGCCTAGCCACGGTGGCTAGGCCAGAAAAAAAAATTTAACAGAGGGGGGGTTTCCCCCCTTTGTTGCCGGCCACGGCTACGGCCTTGACCATCTTCTCCGGCCACGGCCTCGGCTGTGCCGGAGAAGATGGCCACGGCCACTGCCGTGGCCTGGCCACGGTGGCTAGGCCTAAAAAAAAAATTAATAGGGGGGGTTCCCCACCCCCCACCTTCGTTGCCGGCCACGGCGATGGCCGTGGCCGTCTTCTACGGCCACGGCCTCGGTATATTGTTGCGTCGCAATTTAGCAACGCAAATATGCGTCACTAATGCATCGTAAAAATTAAATTTTATTTTTTTAAAAAAATTGCAACGATAAATTAATTTTTGATTAAATTTTTTTTTAAAAAAAATTATAAATTAGCGTCGCAAATGCGTCGCAAAATTTTATTTTATTTTTAAATATTGTAACCAAAAATTAATTTATCGTTGTAATTTTTTTAAAATAATCAAATTTAATTTTTACAATGCATTAGCGACGCACAATCATGTGTAGCAATTGCATGACCTTGGGAAAAGCGCCAGGACCTGCTACCCACTTAAGTTTGACTGATCTGGAACCGGATTTGAATCTCAGGCCTACCATTCCATCCGTTTACTGCCTTCGTCCAGGTATATATATATATATATATATATATCGAAGTCTTGGTTTCAATTTGGTTTAAAATCTGTACGGCTGGAAGGCATCTCGGCCATGGTCAAATCATGAGGACTGGTTCGAGATTGGAAGTCAAGTCAGTTCTTAATGGAGGAAGAGGAGATGATAGTCTTTAGGAGCAGAGGATGTTCAGACTTCTGGATTCACCAGTCAACTAATTAAGGAACAACAGGAGCGATGCATAAAATGTTGACCGGTTGATCTAAAAGCTAGTCTTTGATGCACGTGATCTTATCTTATCTTTGAAGAAGGGATTAAGTCTTAAGCGCACATCATATTCTCCACTAATCTGCTGCTTAATTTGGGTGGGAAAGATTAGAGACTACAATTTCTTCTTGGCAAGCAAATTCTGGGGCCCTGGCTTTGTTTCTTTATATACTTTTCTGAATAAGATTATAATTTCTGGGATTGAAAATGGGGAGTTTCTTTTCTATGGTTCACAAAACAGACGGTGACTGCCGCTGGTTGGTTGGATAGCGGTGGTTGCTATCCTGAAGGCATTTTTATAGGCGCAGCCCAGCCAGTGGCCAATTTGGCCCTTCTTTTGGAGAAATTTCGATCATCCATAAAGCACGAACGTTTATTATTCGGAGGTATTTTTTATATTCACAGCATAGCCAGTGGCGGAGATCCGATCATCAGTAAAACAAGTCCATTAATCTATGGTACCTGGTAGCTGGAGGACTAGACATCGCTGCAGCAATCTTTGAAAAATCGAGCTCCTGTCAACCTTCCCTTTTTCCTTTTGTCTGAGGACCAGAATGGAAGGAAGAGAAGGAAGATGAGTAGATGGAGAGGACGATTGGAGACCATTTCGCGTGCATCAGAGAGAGAGAGAGAGAGAGAGGATCAAATGAATTGTGATGAATAGCAAAGATATACCTTCCTATATTGGCGTCACTTCTTTATCAAGAATATTGAAATCGTTAAGCTGTGCTCAATTAATCTAATAATATGTCTCTTTCAAAACCTTCGGAACAAATCTATCATGAAACAGCTGTGACATGATTTTAAGCAATATATATATATAAAATAAGAAAAAGAAAAGTACCTTAAAAAATTCAAAAGATTATATAACTACTTTGCTTATAAAATTAAAATAATCCTGATCTTCTAGCACTCATTTCTCTTAACCTAAGTTGTGCCATTAATCTTGGATGCCTAAGAAAGGAGACAAAAGAAAATAAAGATCTAGCAACATAATTATTCGTAAGAAGAACCATAATTTAGCATCCACCTAGCTATCCTACCGCTTCACAACGGGCTCAAACACGAACGAAGGAAGACCATAAATGGATGGCGGCCAGGCTAAACCCAATTTGTAGCAGCCGGCGAGGGTAGTCGTCACGATGGTGCAGCCGACGACAGACCATTGGCCGTGGATGGAGCCGATCGGCCCGTAGTAGTACCAGCTGGCGATGAGGTGGGCGACTCCGAATCTGGTGAAGTCGATGATGCCTGAGCTGAAGACGACAGACTCGTTGACTGGGCGGGAGGCGGAGGCCCAGCCATCGGCAGAGAGGACTGCCGTAGCCAGGCACCGAGGGACCGCCACAGGCAGATGCAGCGCGCCACCAGGACCAGTATCACCATGATGATACTGGTATTGATACTGGTCCTGTTGGCGCGTTGCGCCTGGCTGCGGCGGTCCCTCGGTGCCTGGCTGTGGTGGTCCTCTCTGTCGACGACTGGGCCTCCGCCTCCAGCCCAGTCGACGAGTCTCTCATCTTCAGCTCGGGCGTCATCGACTTCACTGGATCCAGAGTCGCCCACCTCGTCGGCAGCGGTACTCCTACGGGCCGATCGGCTCCATCCACGGCTAGTGGTCCACCGTCGGCTGTATCGTCGTGATGACTACCCTTGCCGGCTGCTACAAATTGGGTCTAGCCTAGCCGCCATCCATTTTCGGTCTTTCTCTGTTCGTGTTTAAGCCCGTTGTGAAGCGGTAGGGTAGCTGGGTGGATGCTAAATTATGGTTCTCTTTACGAATAATTATGTTGCTAGATCTTTATTTCCTTTTGTCTCCTTTCTTAGGCATCCAACATTAATGACACAACTTTGCCACCTCATCCTCATGCTGCCGCTGTGGGCTCCGCTGTCTCCTTGGCAGCTAGGTCTGCTACTACGGAGGGTGGCGCCAAGGCCCAGGAGGACGAAGACGCCAACATGTTCCTCCTGTAAGCTCCTTCCATACTGCTTTTTACCTGAAATTTAGAATCAGTGTTGTTTGTAATTGTGTTGTATAAAGGAATTGAATTTAAGTTTTTTTAAGAAAAAAAAGTGGGGGGAAGGAACGAAAAATAGTTAAAATGAACCACTAGCAATATTTTTCTTCATTATGTTTCTAAAAGAAAAATTCGTTGAGGATAAGTATAAAAGAATATTTTTTTAATAATTATTTTAATAATGTGAAAACTAGATGAGAAGTTCCAAACCGGCTCCCGAACAAATACGAGAGCCAAACCGGCTCACACTGCAGAGGAGGGCCGCCTAGCAGCCCTCTTCCTCCCTTCCTTGGCCGCCTCAAGCGATCGGGCTTCCACGATCAGCGCCATCAAGGCGCCTGGTGCGGTCACGGTAGGAGCAGCCAAACGCTGCCCCTCTCCTCTTTCCCCTTTGCCCCTCTCTCTCTCTCCCTCTCTCTCTTGCTTACCTTGTTGGGGTGCAAATGGGCGGTGGCGGAGGTGGAGTGGAGTAGCGCCAGCGACCTCGAGCGCAGCCGTGACTCCTCTCCCCTTCCTCTATCGCTATCTCTCTCCTAACGAGGGGGGTGGAAACTTATCGATGGTGCGGCGGGAGCTCCAACAAGAAGGCGGAGGGGCCGTGCTGGCCCCCTTTTATTAGCGAAGGGAGGGCGGAGCCCTCCCTTGTGCCCCGTACGGCACCATCGTGCACGCACGCGCACGGCCATGCCAGCTCTCCACCCTGGAATGGTTCAGGAGAGCAGAATCTCTCTCTTCTGAACCACTCTGCTCTTCTCACTCTGGTGGACTAGCTGGCTAGAAACGGGATATGGAAATAGAGCGCTTTTATCGCTCTCCACCCCGGAATGGCAAGCGTAAGCAGCAATGTGATCATTATGTTGTTTTGAAATAACTAGGAAAGTTTTTTCCTTGCATTGGCAACTACATGTAAATCTTGTCATGACTCCTTCAAGAGAACAATTCAAAAGCTATATATAAAAAAATACTACCCATTTAATATAAACCCCAGAACTAAATATATTTAGCATTACAAAGGTCAGTGGGTGGTGGTTGTCAAATTTAAGTCTAGCAATCTTGACTTATTAATAGGTCAAGTTGGGTCAAGGTCAGGCTTAAAAGGAGGTTGATCTAACCCCAAACAATTGATTGCCTATTTGGTCATTCTTTAACTACCACATAATTTTTTCTTATCACATAGCTTGTCCTTAACCTAATTTATGTAATGATCAAGCTCAAACCTTTTATCCTATATTGCATAAAACCTTAACCTTTGTAATTACCACCATCTTTAATTGCTGCCATCTTTAACATGAAGCAAGAGATGGGATGTGAGTTCACAAATGTTATCATATCAACCAAGAAATGTCCACCAAAAAAATGCATGCATATTTGATTGAGACTTTTCTTCAAGAAAAAGAGATCCAAAGTATGCGATAGGAAGTTGTTATCCTGTAATCTTAAATATTACACAACCTTTGTTGTTTGCCACAACCTAGCAAACTGAGTTGACAACTCATGAAACAACTTAATTGTTTGTGTTTGAATACTTCAAATTAATCATTTGTTTTGATTTCTATACTTCTAGTAACATAAATCTCCCATTTCTCTTAAGAAATCACTCAAATATAAAAGAAATGAGTAGAAGAGATTAAGGAATGTATAGACTCTAACAACTCCCTAACTTCCTTTTATTGCTCTTGAGAGACCATATAGCTGCTATATATTATAAGACCAGAAATGAAACTCTCCATTTGGCATAACAATTGGAATGGTGTTCATGTTAAGGTTTTATTCCATTCGAAAAGTATTTACCTATTCCATGTGTGACTTAAAAGACATTGAAATTCCCTATTATTATGACGTTGGGGGGAGGAGGGGAATAAACACTTTGTATATCTGAGATAAAATTTGTCAAGTGTTTGCATTAAAACACTAACAGCAAATGAGGACTCCTGACTACTGACTGATCAGTTCAAATAATTTGAGAAGCAATTGTTAGAACAATCAGAATATAGTTGAATTGAATCCTAAAAATAAGGGGAGAATACAATAGCAAGTTAAGGGTTCAAAGCAAATATTTCTTCCTCCCCTTCCATCACCTTCAAATTTCTATTTCTCTCGATATCCTCCCTCATTTGTTCCAATTAAGTCAATGCTTGCCCAAATAAATATTTGCAAATTTTGTGCGATGAAACCTTCACCACCTCTTAGATTCTTGAATACACGTGATTTTGAGTAGCCAAGCACTCTTTTGGAGTTGCTAACCCACAATCTAAGGACGGCCATTTCATGTCAATTGTCACCACATATATCCTCCAACACTGAAGATTTGAAAAATAGAAAAAATTGAGAAAAGGGGCAGCTGTCCATCAACATGGTATGAACAGGATATCATCCAAAACATAAGACTGACATGATTATGAAACCAGGTCCGAAGCTGGCTTCTAACTTATGACAATCACCATAGCATGTTAGAGTCGCTATTTGTGCCAAGCACCACTTTAAATATTTGGCTGGCCTTCCCATGTCTTAGGTGATAGCATATGTTGTATCTCTTTCTCAGAATGCTCATTCAATGCTTATCTAGTCCATTTATTTACCAACCATGAAGAGAATTGGGGCTTTAGGACCTCTATAAAAAAACATCACAGATGCAAAACTAATTCTGGCTAATTTGGAAGCAAGATAAAAACCTTGAAAAGAAGAAACAAGCTGCAAGTGTATCAATTCCAAATCAAATCAAAAGAATTCTATATGCAAATGTAAGATAGAAATTCCTAGAGAAATAGCGAAAATAAGCTGCAAGTATAATTATTCCACTTCAACAATTAAAAGAATTTCATAAGCAGATATAAAATAAAAATTCCTAAAAAAATTACAAACTATGAATTAAGGACATTGTCTAACTAAATTTGCCAAGATATAAAGTGTGAAACGCCCAACGCATGAAACAAACACCATCATAACTTGCACATTTTAAACATCCAATAAAAGAATTACTTAGTGAGCTCTTTTCTCGCACACCATATTACACAGATGAAAACTAAACATGTAACCTAAAAATATAAGAATACCTGGAAGACTCAAAAACCGACCAAACTTTTTCAACAGAAAGACATGACTGATGACCTAGGTTTCATGTCGTCATAAATAGAAAAGACAGTTTCTTTCTCTCTAATCTTAAACCGATTTGAACTTTCATAAATTTGACAGCAGAAAAATGGCACAGCAAGCAAAACCTAAAAGTTTCCAAAAGATTCACGATGAAGATCTGAGGAGAGAAAATCTAGGACTTTCCAACAGAGGTCGAGAGCTGGCGTGTGTTATTCGCCTCAACAGCCAAACGACTACTTAAAACCCTAGTTTTAGGGGAAAAAACGCCATCAAAGAGAAAAAGAAAGAGTATAGAAGGAAATTAAACCAAGAACAAAACGGATCTGAATAAAAAAAAAAAAAAAAAACTCAAGAACCCTAACCCTTATAGCCAAAGCTGGTGCAACCATAGCACCATCTTTCCACATATCCGATCCTTCTCTAACTCATTAAGAATTGTAGATCGCTCCGATCATGAGTAGAGGAAGAAAAACATAATCAAAAACCAGAAAGTTCTGAATTTTATAGATCACTAGTTTCTTTTCTCAGCAGATCTGACTTCCTTTTTATTGTTTCACCAAAAAGGACACAAGAACAGCAACGGGAACAGCCCCTTCCCCCGAGATCTAAAACCGGAAACAGATCAAGACCAAGAAAGAGAACGAAACGTCCAAACAAAAAATAAATAAATAAAAGAAGAAGCTTTTATCTCGCTGGTTTTTACCCAGTTCTCGTCCACTACCTGGAGCTGCTGCAGAACTCATAGAGCTTCCCGCGGTTGGAGAAGATGATGAGGGCGACCTCGGCGTCGCAGAGCACGGAGAGCTCGTAGGCCTTCTTGAGCAGCCCGTTCCGCCGCTTCGCGAAGGTCACCTGGCGATCCTCTTCAGCTCCAGTACCCTTCCCCTCCCCATCCTCTCCCTATCAGTTCCAAATAGATCAGAAAATCTGAAAACAGGGATCGTTGAGAAGATCTACTGACAATAAATACAATAAAAACTCCACCTTTAGTGAGAAAAAAAAAAGAGCTTCTTAAATATGAAACAGAAAAGAAAACGACAGACGAGATTTTTAGCAGAGATTACCAGATGAGCTCAAAACCGTCTACAAAGGGAGGAAACGAGTGACTTCCAGTCGATTCCACCAGTCCCCAGCTCAAAGGTGCTAGCTTTCCTCGGATTAGATCCGGCAAGGAGTGACCCGGATCGAACGGACTGAAAAAGATATCAAAAGGAGCAAAAACCGTCGTCTAGATTGGAAAAGGCGGCTCTTTCTCTCCGAAGAAAGATGGATCAAAAGCTCAAACTTTTTTTTCTTTTTCTTTTTGGTTTCCAAGCTACTCAACCAGTGAGAGAGAGCTGTGGAGAAAACAGAAGGCACGAAGGAGAGAAGTAGGGGAAAAGTGGCGAGAGGTATAATAGGAGCCTCCCACGAGAGAGAGAGAGAGAGAGAGAGAGAGAGAGGGAAGAAGGCGAGGTGATTTAGGGATTACAATGGCCTTGATAGAGGGAAGAAGGCGAGGTGAATCTCTTGTTGGCCTTTGCTAGGCTACCAGTTCCTTCCTCGCCACAAGGCTCCCACCCTTCGCCCCCACCAGAGCCCCAAGGCTACATTTCGCATTAAAAAGCATTAAAAATGGCTTTTTGATGTCATTTGTAAAGACGTTAGTCGCGACGCAATCGGGACGGTGTACGTTATTCTATGGTCCCTTTGGAACAGATGAGTTACGTGGCGGAAGGGTGTCCACACAAGAAAGTCTTTATTTTCTCTTTTTTCTTTTTATTAACTAAAAAGGACAAGAAGTTCTTTTATAATGACATTAGCATATATTTGCATGTTCTAATTTTTTAATTAATAATAACAACCATAACAATAATAATAAGCATTGATAGGTGTGGCAACTCTCGATAAGATTAAATAAATACTGATTGGATCAAAATTAAACTATGCCATTATCTCGTAAAATAGAAAGACAAATTATGCATAACCTTGTATTTTTAAAAGTTCAACTTTTATACAGTTTGTTCTAGTCTTAAGGATCAGTCGCCTCTACCTCCATGTGACATATTAAATGCACATGAAAATCCATTAGGACCACATAGAATTAATAGGGTCTCCTTGTTTCCAATTTGGATCTTTTTTTTTTTTTCCAAAAACATTAATTCTCTATGTGATATAGTTTATGAATTGAGCAAGTTGTTTTCACAAATTTAATGCTTTGCGGTGCTTGTCAGTGCACATGAAAAGATCCACAGGCCCATGCATTGACGTCGTGGCAAACTAGCATTTCAACCATCCCCATTAATGGCACTAATCCATGTGTTAATAATGTATAGCACAAAAATTTTTGTAAGCATGAAAGCAAATGCCAATAGCATTTCTCAAAATAATGACCTTTTTCACCTAGTAGTAAGATCCCCTCATGCACTAATTTTTTAAATGGAAGTTGATTTGAAGCACTTGATAATAGAGCTTCCCTTGGTGACCAACAACTGAGCTAAAGATGAGTGTAACAAATGGGGCTATATCTTGAAAAACTTAGTTTCACATTGGGAAAATCAAAATCAAAATTTGCATCATGGATGGGGAAGAAGTTAATTGCAGCAGTTATCATCCAACAATCAATTAATCAAGTTGGTGCTATCAATAATCTTTAGGTCTTTGAGAATGAAATGACTGGTGAAGTCAAATGTTACTTTTATTAGTAGGTGTGCTTTGTGAAGTTTTAGCCTTTGCAGACCCACATCCTGACTCTTATTGTCATGGAGTCATCTTGGATCAATTATTTGCTTTGAGCTAATTAATCTTGAGGTCATCTACACTTTTAATATTATTGCTAGTTTAGGTAAATCAAGGTTGGCTTCCATTTGTTATTGAATCTTGGTTATATGTGCATTTCCAAGCACAACAAATTGTGGATGCGTAATTGGTAATATGTTCAACAATCTTCTTGTAATCACTACTAAAGCTCTACTTAAACCTCATCATCCTCTGCAGAAATGCCAATCTTAATTAGGAGTAAACCTATTGGTGCAAATTATGCACAAGTGCAATAAGAAAGCCTCTCAGCTGATTAGCTCCTCTTAAGAATGGAGTTATTTTTCCTTCAGCAAAGAATATCATTCTTTTCTCTAATAAGCATTAGAAATATGTAATATTAAATTATGTAATGATCTTGCAATCTTTCTATGGAGAACAGATATCCTACAACTTTATAAAACAGTAATAGTCATTGAGACAAGGAAACAAAGGATAATGGATCACTCGGAAACCATATTCAGCTGTCCTGGATATAATGGTCATCTTTTCAAAGTTCATGTTGCAAAATTGTTCAGTTTGCATAAGATAATCATCTAATTTACTTGTTATCTTATTACTACATGAGTGGCTTTTCTTTGTGTGAAATGTAGTAGCCGTTTATGGTAAGTTTTTTTTTCTCCTATATAATTATGGACAGACACAAATATGTATGCATGTATGTGTTCATAATATAGTAAAGCTATTTGAAAATATATAAATAGAATTGTGTCAACTTATAAGTAAAACAAGGAAAATGTCTAGGCTCCTGCTGTATAATTTAAAATACTAAGCAAGGAAGAAGGCAGCACTACAAACATCAGCTTTTGTTTAATTCTTGATCACATCTGCATTCCTTGTTTCATCATAGTATATTGTATATCAAGCAAATTCAACATGAAGGGAAAAGAAATTATTTGGTTAAATTTGAGACCATGGTCATCTATCTGGTAATAAGATGCCCAGTAACATGTAGGCTTCTCTTTAGCTCCTTCCTTTCTACAATTGATGATCCAATGTTTTCTATTAATTAGAACTTTCTCTTTAAAGGCCTTCATCTAGATGTATAGAGAGAGTAAGATTTTGTTTAGATCTGGTTATCCGACAGCTATTCGCTGGTTGCTATGTGAGATAGTTATTAGTCAATAGTTAGGACTAGTAACTACTTCCAAATAAAATCTAAATATTGCAAGAAAACTAAAATAATTTTTAATTAGATAAATAATAGTAAAATAAATTAAACAAAGGATAATGTTATCTTTGACACTGCTTTCAAAAATTTATCTAGCCTCTCATCATTCTGATGTTTTTATATAATTTTAAGTAATTAAGTTCATCTTGCAAAACTACCATACCACATATCATATTGGCCCAGCCAAATAATTGGAGTATATAAGCTTGATCAAACCACAAAACATATCTTGAAATTTAATGCAAGATGTTATTTACATAAGACTTTAATTAATTCATTGACCAAAAACTTATACCTAATCATATTTTTATTAGAGGTCTAAATAAGACAAATATAAGCTAACCAACACAGGCTAAAGCTTGGTACAAGATAGAAAGACTAGCCACAAAATTAGCTTAGCTTAAATTATTCGTGAAGATTAGATAGGAAAGAATTCTAGATCCTATGGTAGCTCGATCAGATGATGCAACCAACTACAAATGGAAATTATCATTATAACACTTAGTTATATTATTGCCCATCTCTGCTTACTCCAATGATGCCAAAAGTGATTGCTCGTATGAGTAAACTAATAATAGCCAATTAATATTCATATCTAGTTGTCATAGTTGTAACTCACACATCATGCCATAAATATAAAAAAGAAAAAATAATTCTAACCAAATCTAACTAAATAATCTTATCAATTATATCAAATAAATTATCCAATAATGGGGGTCAACTAAGTAAATACAATCACATCCTACATGGTTCTAAAGATTTGACATGTGTCACATACAAGTCCCTAGCAATATTTTTTGTAAGCAAATTTACAACTTTCATGGTGAATGATAAATTTACAATCCCCCAAAAATGTCCTCCATTTAGAAGGTATTATGTAAGTTTTCTTGTCTTAATTGAGATCAATTTATCCAATTAATTGGCAGTGGCAAATCTATCATTTTTTAGTCTCAACCATAGTCCTCAATGTAGCTATTTAATCAATTGTTGCTAATATATAATATGGGAGTTGCTACATTAATTCCTACTATTGATGGCTTTATTGATCATACTAGAAACTACAACATTAATCCTTTTCATATCTATTCTCTAAACTAGATTGTAGAGCAAATTGTTAATGTCACTATGACTATTCATCTTTGGATGATATTTTGTGCTAGGGCTCAAGCTATTGCAGTGAAGTGGTTAAAGAAGTGCACAAGTCTCTTCTAAACACCTTTGAAATCAACCCCTCCTTATCTTCATTCAAAATCTGGAAGCTAAGAGTGCACCTTAGAGCTATTCATTGCCTATAGAATTTGGCATATAGTGGTCTACCAACTATCTTTGTTCTAGCTAGCTGGCTATCATCTGTTTAGAGCATGTGTAAGTGATGTAATTCTGGTGAAAAAAAATGCATATCATCTATTCTTCTTATGCCAAACATCTAGGTCAATATAGAAGCTACTTAATTTTAGTCACCTCATGTTCATTCCATCCATCTCCCAAGCTCTAAATTTCTTATTCATTAAGCCAGTCTCTAACGATATGCATTGCTCCCAATTGATTAATGTAATGTGGTTGATTTGGAAAGAGAGAAGAGAGGTTATGTTTCAAGATACTTTATTCAATTCTCTCAAGGTTAGCAGGCATGTTGCATGTCGAGAAAGCAAATTCATTCATTTCATAAAGCAAAAGGGGTTTGAGATCCTTGGTATTAGAGGCAAATTACAATCTCATTCAAGGGTTCATTCCATTAAAACCCATGTAATAGTTCATGGTGTTTGAATTGAGAAATAAGTCATTTTTTTTTATAAATGATATGCATTATGCATATCCAATTTGTTTTTATAATAAAAAAAATAATAATCAATATTTATTTATTTGTTATTTATTTATAATTATATCAAATTGGACATAAACTAGTGAAGCTCACTTTGTGTTTGGCTTGTCTATATTTTGAGCTCAAATTCTTGGCTAATAATTAGCATATTAATTACTAATAATTAATTGTGCAAATCTAATTTGAGTTGAATTTTGAGCTAACATGAGCTGCTAATAACATTTCCTTGTTTGAAAGACTAATTGTACCCATTTATTTGAAAGAAAAATGTTTTATGATTGTAACCAATTCTTGCTTGATCACATTTAATATAATAAAGATTATTTAAATCTCTATTGGGAACAATTAAAAGCTAAACATGATGAGAGCTAGCTTAAAGCAATATCAATTATAAATTAAAAATTCACTAAGTATCTGATATGACTGATCCCGCGTCGTCAAAATAGAAGGTAACGGCAACTATCGACCCCGGGACCCCCTCGGGGTTGGGGTATATCGGCATTCCCCCACCCCCGGGACCCCCTGGGGTCGCGGGGTGGGGTCATCATTCCTTGACCCCGGGACCCCCTCGGGGTCGGGGTGTATCGGCATCCCCCACCCCCGGGACCCCCTCGGGGTCGCGGGGTGGGGTCATCATTCCTTGACCCCGGGACCCTTCGGGGTCGGGGTGCATCAGTATTCCCCCACCCCTGGGACCCCCTCGGGGTCGCGGGGTGGGGTCACCATTCCTTGACCCCGAGACCCTCTCAGGGTCGGGGTGCATCAGTATTCCCCCACCCCCGGGACCCCCTCGGGGTCGGGGTGCACTGGCATTTCCTTATCCCCGTGACCCTTACCGACCTCGGGGTGCGCCAGCGTTCTTCCACCCCTGGGATCCCCTCCGGCCTCAGGGTGGGGAGTCATCAGCGATTAGCATGCAACTCAACTGCCAAGGAAAACGACAACTCCAGGTCGCACGGTGCTCACACGTGATTCTCAGTACGTCCGTGATTGCGCCCCGTTACGGAAGGCCATACCTCATAATGGCGTATAGGGCATTACATGTCCCTGTACATGGCCATGCCTTGCTACGGCGTACGATTCGCTACTACTTGCAACTGTGCTCGGTCATATCAGTCGACGGCGTGCATTGCATGCCTTCGCGACCGCTGGACACGTAGATATCACGTCAGCGAATGGTACAGGATGTCTCCGACTCGCGTAGCGATGGTACAAAGGCGATCTCCCAAAATAATAAGATAAGGTATTCGGACAAATATAAAGGCACGTGCTAGCGCTGTAAGTGGCATCTGAACTCTGGTTTTTCTGAGCTTTCTTCCTCCCAGCAAAAACCCTAACCGCTTTAGCTCCTCTTCGCTGAAGCAGTTCATTGTCTGAGCCCAAGTGACTGACTTGATCGTCGGAGGGTCCCCATCGGCGCCATCGGTCTCCAGGGACTTTTCTTGCAGGACTTCGAGGAGAAGGACGTCCGTCTTCCCCGACGTTTGAGGAAGGTGACTTGGCGTCATCAGATTGGCGCGCCAGGAAGGGGGAGTGTAAGAAAGACGTCGAACCAGTAGCTTTCTTCTTCTCCTGTCTTCGAGACCTCAAAGCCATGGTGATGACTCGAACGAATGGAGTTTCAGCCGGTCGCGCTGGGGGGCAGCGCTACGGGGCTGGTCCACCCGCGGAGGCCCCCCCGGCTCTCGCATCCAGTCTTCCGGAGCCTCTGCATCTCCGGGGGGCAGGGCCTTCTGTTCCGCAGAATGACGTTCCTGCGCCTGCTCCATAGCAACTCCAGGAGGATCGATTCACTGCTCTGGCCACGCAGGTCCAGTCGTTGGTGGCGATGGTTCAAGGCCTGCAGCATCAGCAGGCGGCCTTGCAGCAGCCGGAGCTGAACCCGTCTATCCCGGGCATGATGAAACCCATTCAGCATTCCTTCTGCCGGAGATCGCCAGTCCCTGCAGATCATCGCCGTCGATCCTCGGCCAAACCTCATCACCGTGAAGCATCCAAAAGGCTCCGGTCTCCCTCTCGCCACGCCAGCATTTCTCCTAAACGGCGGCACGAGAAGGAGGCGGAGCACCCGCGCCGGCATCGCCACCCTCGCTCTTCTTCTGAATCCTCGGGGAGGGCTCTTTCGATGGCCAGATGCCTCGTCGAGCCGAGCGTTGACTCGAGGAGTGCAACCAGAAGCTGGAGGAGCTTAGCCGTCGGATCACCCACCTGCCAGAAGTAGATTACGATAGCCGGCCTCCTTTGTCTCTCCGCATCATGGAGGAGCCCATCTCCACTAGGTTCCGCCTTCCTCAACTGGACCCATACGACAGAACTACGGACCCCCTGGACCATTTAGAGAGCTACAAGGTACTCATGCAAGTCCAGGGGGCCACTGACTCACTTATGTGTGTTGCTTTCCTGGCTACTCTGAAAAAGGCTGCCTGGGCTTGGTATTCTCGTCTGCCGCCACGAAGCATCGACTCCTTCCGCCAGTTGGAGAGGGCTTTTCTGGCCCACTTTGATGCCTGCCGGAAGATCCCGAGGGTGGCGGATAGTCTGTTTGCCGTTCAGCAGAAGAATGGCAAGCCTCTGTGGGATTATGTTGCCCGGTTCAAAGAAGCCGCCCTGGAGGTCTACAACTTGGAAAACTCGGTGGCTAGCCTGGCTCTGAAGCGGGGGCTTCGCCCTTCTCGCTTTGCGTACTCTCTTGACAGAAAGCCGCCGGGCTCCTACTCTGAACTTCTAATCCAAGCCCAGAAGTACATCCGGGTGGACGAAGCCGACTTTTCCCGACGTGAAGCTGGCGGGAGCGTCCCCAGGAAGCCAACCCAGCCAGAACCTGCAGAAGCCCGCCCCAGGAGGCCCGAGCCTCCTCGCCGACCAAACAATCGCCCTCGACCTCCTGCACCGAGAGATGGGCCTTACACCCCGCTGCTTGCCCCAATATCTCAGATCCTGCTTGAGATTGAAGGGGAGCCCTATCTGCAACGCCCTCCTCCCATCAACCCAAAGATTCCTCGGAACAAAAATCTCTACTGCTGCTACCATCGGGACCATGGCCACAACACCGATGACTGCCGGCAGCTGAAGAAGGCTATTGAAGACCTCATTCAACAAGGCCACCTGGGGAAGTTCGTCCAGAGAAGCAACCCGGGAGCTCCTGGCCCATCGGCGCCCGCATCGCCAGTGATCAATAATGCCCCGACGGAGAAGACGGTGGTGATGATTTCCTGGGGGGCAGGAGGCCCATCGAAGAGACCAAGGGGAGAGGGGAGAGCGGAAATTGTAATTCCTTTTTTCAAAAGGGACTTGGAAGGGGTTGTAAATAAAGATGATGATAGCGTTGTCGTATCCATGATGATCGCTAAACACCCTGTAAAAAGAATCCTAGTCGACAGTGGAAGCTCTGTAGATGTTTTGAACTACGATGCCTTTGTTCGCATGAACCTGTCGCATGATCTACTTCAACCTGTCGCCACGCCTTTGATGGGATTCACAGGAGATTCTGTAAGGGTCGAAGGGGAAATTACTCTCCCCGTAATGGCTGGTACGGCTCCGTGCCAGAGCACTGTCCTTATAAAGTTTTTGGTGGTCCGTGTGCCCCTGGTGTACAACGTGATTCTTGGAAGGCCCAGGCTCAACCTTCTGGATGCCATCATATCCACCAAGCGGCTCCTTGTGAGGTTCCCAACCAGTAGAGGGGTCGACGAGATGTGAGGAGAGCAGGGCCTATCGGCACTTTGCTATCACTTGGCCCCTAGTCCCCAGGAAGCGGCACCTGCATCGCCATCTGCACCGGCACCCGAGGCCCTTGACCCGCGAGACTTGGAGAAGAGGGGGGAACCGGCCGAGCAGCTGCTCACTTTCTCCCTCGGGGAGGACCCCATGCAGACAGTTCGAGTTGGAGCCTTACTTTTGGAGGAAGCTCGCGACCGGCTCCATACCTTTCTGCGGGCCAACATCGACGTCTTCGCATGGTCAGCGTCCGACATGCCCGGAATCCTGGAGGAGGTGATTACGCACCAGCTCAATATTCGACCGGAGTGCCAGCCCGTCAGACAGAAGAAAAGGAGTTTTGCCCCGGACTGGCAGAAGGCTGTTGACAAGGAGGTGCGGAAGCTGCTGGCGGCTGGTCACATCCGCGAGGTGCGCTACCCCGACTGGTTGGCGAACGTCGTGATGGTTCGCAAGGCCAGTGGAAGCTGGAGAATGTGCATGGATTTCACCGACCTCAATAAGGCGTGTCCCAAAGATAGCTTCCCGCTGCCCCGAATTGACCAGCTGATGGACGCCACCTCCGGACATGAGACGCTCAGTTTCATGGATGCGTTCTCGGGGTATAATCAAATCAAGATGAGCCCGGCAGATGAAGAAGCGACTTCCTTTGTCACAGAGAAGGGAATCTACTGTTACAGGGTGATGCCCTTTGGATTGAAAAACGCTGAGGCTACTTATCAAAGATTAATGAACAAGGTCTTTGAGGATCAGCTGGGGCGCAACATGGAGGTATATGTGGATGACATGCTGACCAAGAGCACCAATGCAGAAGACCATGTAGCTGACCTCGAGGAGACTTTCAAAAATCTGTGCCGGTACCGGATGAAGCTCAACCCCCACAAATACGCCTTCGGAGTAGCAGCGGGCAAGTTCCTGGGTTTCATGGTGACCCAGCGCGGGATCGAAGCCAACCCCGATAAGATTAGAGCTATCCTGGAGATGCGGCTCCAGCCAGAAAGAAGGAGGTGCAACGCCTGACGGGAAGGGTGGCGGCCTTGAGTCGTTTCATGTCAAGGTCGACGGAGAGGTGCCTGCCCTTCTTCAATGTGTTACGCAAGATCAACGGCTTCGAGTGGACGAAAGAGTGTCAGGGCTCCTTTGAAGAATTGAAGCAGTTTCTCTCCACTCCTCCGCCCTCGAGGAGGCACCGGCCTTCAGCCAGCGGCCCCTCGATGGGGCTCCATCGGTGACCCGTCGCCGAGCCAGAGGGACGCAGTCCTTTGAATCAGATGACCACTTAATTGGGGGAGAAGGGGTAGGAGAGGTACGACGCCTCTCGGAGGGAGGACGGTTCTCAGAACTGTCCTCCAAGGTCCAGGAAGGGGAACTCATGATCGAAGAGGTAAGTCTAAGATGGGAAAAGCTGACCTGGAAAGGAAAAAACCAGACACAGGCTCGCAGGTTGCAGGAGAAGTTGGAGTGTAGGTGAGGAAGAAGACGATGGCAAAGGCGGTATGGCGTCAGTTCACCCCCCCTCACCTAGCTTTATCGGGTTTTTAAAACATCTCGCCATGTCTCATCAGCCACGTGGCTCCTTGCCGTACGCTGGCTCGCCTCGAGGAACGCCCCAGCACGTGGTGGGCACGCCTCCAGCCAGTGGTGGAACCCCGCTGACGTCGCCGTAATGAAAGGAAATGATGATGCGGCTTTTTGCGCGAGCCATGAAGAGCCAGTCCTCACTCTCAAGGGCGATCATGGTAGGCACAGTGTACGGTAGGCCGCCTCCTTACATTCCCCGCACTGTCCGCATAAAAGACAAGGACAGGGATTAGCCACGTGGAGAACGCCCCTTGAGCCTCAGCGGTGGGACCCGCTTCGCCCCAGGGGCGAGGGGGCATCTGATATGACTGATCCCGCGTCATCAAAATAGAAGGTAACGGCAGCTATCGACCCCGGGACCCCTCGGGATCGGGGTGTATCGGCATTCCCCCACCCCCGGGACCCCTTCGGGGTCGCGGGGTGGGGTCATCATTCCTTGACCCCAGGACCCCCTCGGGGTCGGGGTGTATCGGCATCCCCCACCCCCGGGACCCCCTCGGGGTCGCGGGGTGGGGTCATCATTCCTTGACCCCGGGACCCTTCGGGGTCGGGGTGCATCAGTATTCCCCCAACCCCGGGACCCCCTCGGGGTGCGGGGTGGGGTCACCATTCCTTGACCCCAGGACCCTCTCGGGGTCGGGGTGCATCAGTATTCCCCCACCCCCGGGACCCCCTCGGGATCGCGGGGTGGGGCCATCAGTCCTTGACCCCGGGACCCCCTCGGGTTCGGGGTGCACTGGCATTTCCTTATCCCCGTGACCCTTACCGACCTCGGGGTGCGCCAGCGTTCTCCCACCCCTGGGACCCCCTCCGGCCTTAGGGTGGGGAGTCATCAGCGATTAGCATGCAACTCAACTGCCAAAGAAAATGACAACTCCAGGTCGCATGGTGCTCACATGTGATTCTCAGTACGTCCATGATTGCACCCCGTTACGGAAGGCCATACCTCATAACGGCGTATGGGGCATTGCATGTCCCTGTACATGGCCATGCCTTGCTACGGCGTACGATTCGCTACTACTTGCAACTGTGCTCGGTCATATCAGCCGACGGCGCGCACTGCATGCCTTCGCGGCCGCTGAACACGTATGATATCGCGTCAGTGAATGGTACAGGATGTCTCCAATGCGCGTAGCGATGGTACGAAGGCAATCTCCCAAAATAATAAGATAAGGTATTCGGACAAATATAAAGGCACGTGCTAGCGCTGTAAGTGGCATCTGAACTCTGGTTTTTTTGAGCTTTCTTCCTCCCGGCAAAAACCCTAATCGCTTCAGCTCCTCTTCGCTGAAGCAGTTCATTGTCTGAGCCCAAGTGACTGACTTGATCGTCGGAGGGTCTCCACCGGCACCACCAGTCTCCGAGGACTTTTCTTGCAGGACTTCGAGGAGAAGGACGTTCGTCTTCCCCGACGTTTGAGGAAGGTGACTTGGCGTCATCAGTATCAATATAGGCAGCCTAATCTAATCAACATATTTCTTAGATATAGGAATGCTATGTGGAGATCATATTTTTAATTATTTCATTTTAAGTCTCAATATAATATTGACCTTTGAAAACAATCATCGATTCTCACAAAATAGCCAAGTTTGAAATAGGAATTTTTATGTGTATATCCTTATAAATAATAAAATTATATGTATATCCTTGCAAATTTTCTATTTATCTTTATACCCTTATAAATTAGTTCTTTTACATGTACACCCTTATAATATTTCATTTTGCATGTACATCGCTATAGATTTATAAGTTATACATATACTATTATAAATTATTACTTTTACTTATATTGGGAATATTTGTTAGATTGGAAAAAATTGAAGTGGATGCAAAAGAACCATGTGGCTTATATGTATATGAGTCCAGGTAAGGTCTTGTATGTATGGATGTATACCTTGAATTCTGATGATGTATTCTTGACTTGTATAAAATGAAATAAAGATATGTATTCGGGAGAAAATTATGAGTATAATCTGTATGTTATTGAATTTACCTATCAGATGGATGATGCAAAATTTTTTTTATCTGAGCAGGGTTATATGAAACTGTGATATGATGTTATGATGAAATGCACGAATGAAATGAATAGGTGTAAAAAGAAAGTTTTTAACATAATGGATTTTGAGCTGATTATTTATGGCAATTAGATGGGGTTCACTAATACTTTATGGTGTACAATATAAAGACTAGTAGAACTTCACCCGATTTTCGTAGGTCGCCGAGCTTTTTGTTGGTTGTCCTCGGAAGAGAGATGGGGGCACCAACATTTATATATGTTTATGATGATAGATCATGTCACATGCTAGAGTAACTAGTATTTTTACTAAACTAAGTATTAAATCTTTCTTTCAGTTTTGTATAGAGCCACAAGAAGCTTAGCTTTAGTTATATTCTTGGATTGGAGTAAGGAACTAGAGGATTAAGATTACTTAGATATACTAATATCTACTATAATAGAAAGAATTTTTTCTCTAGCATGAGCAAGAGCCTGAGCCTGAGCGGCTCAAATTTGTATAAAATTTTCATAAATTTTCTTGCTCAAGAATATTTTTTTTCCACATGAAACGAAAGAAAGTCATAGAAGTGTAGTGACATCTTGAGGGTAACCCTACAAAGAGTTTCTCAACACCTTGATATGATGTAGAGAGGCAAATGATAGAGTGCCCCCTGATCTTCTCTAAAATGCATGGCCAAAGATGGAATACCTTGCTCCCCAAAGCACCCAATCCTATTCTAAATTGAATGAAGTACATGAACTCAATATTTGGATGGCAAGCTAGCTATAATTCAGCAAGGCCTTTCACCATCAACCCATCTAAATTATTGAGTACTAGTATATCATCATTTTCTTTTTCTATCATTGAACTAGTACAAGTATTATCAGGCCGTCAGAGTAGCCTTGGCCATCTGATCTGCGTTTCTAATTCTCTATGGGGGCAATGTGATAAAAAAATTTGGAAGTCCATTAGTCTTAATCTTGGATGGATCGTTAAATTCATGGCCCAATTGCGATTGAGAGAGATTGTCAAAGTTCGAGTTGAGGGTCTAGATGAGATAGGTGGACCCATCCACAAATGGAGAGTAGTGATGGACGCTGCAAGGACAAAAAAAATCTATTGTTGACACATGCCTACGTCAGGTCAGTTAAACCGCTTGAACGAGTTTTGTCTTGATGAACTTTACGGTGACGGAAGCCTTGTCATAAAAAACTATGATAGGCCGCGAGTAATGAGCCAAAAACTAAGGAAAGAAGATAGCCGTTAGATGAGGAAATCCATGGGGGACCAGCTGAGGGCCCCTTTGGAGGCGAATGGAAATCAAACAAACAACGCAGAGGCATCAGCTTCATGATAAGCGAGAGAGCGAGCCAAAAAGACAGGTCTGATGTATGATAGGCTACTTCGTCAGACAGAATGATTCGAGCTCTTCTCACTCCTTTCTTCTTGATCTTTGGCAGGGTCCCTACCAGAAGAAAGTTCTTTGGGCTGCTACAGCGTATCAGATTTGGCTATACAGGAACCAGTTCATTTTCTCTGATGTTACTCTTTCTCCTCACATTATTGTGAGGAAGATTAGACTGTTGGTGGCAGACTATGCCCGCGTTGGTTCTGATGTCTCTGGCCTCTTGGGTTCCCTTGCTGCTTCGGCAGCGAACCGGCATACAGTTTTCATCTCTTGAGAACCCCCCCAGGGTTTGTCAAAATCAACTTTGACGGGAGTGTTCGTGGTCGAGCTGCTGGATCTGCTTTCATTATCCGTGGTACTCATGGTGACTTATTGGCAGCTGGAGGCTTTGGTTCTCTTGATTCCTCTGTCCCTATGGCTGAGCTCTATGCGGCTTAGGCGGGTATCTCATATGCTGCTTGCACCCTTCATGTTTAGAGGCTATTCATTGAGGGTGATTCCAAGTCGGTCATCTCCTAGCTGAAGAAGGATAATTGCCCTCCTGACCATACTAATCCGATCCTTAGGGACATTTAGACAATGTTGCGGGAGGTTGATAGTGCCTAGATCCGCCATATTTATCGGAAAGCTAATTCGGCGGTAGATTGGATAGCTACTTTTGTGGCCCAGCATGCCGGCTCGTGGTCTTGGAGATTGGGTGACCCCTGCCCTTATTCTTTGAAGCAAATTTTGTACTCAGATCTATCTAAGCTGACTCGCACTAGACTAGTGTGATCGCCTGTTTGTACCCAAAAAAAAAAAAAATTCTCCAAAGATAGACATAAATATTAGTGGTCCATCCCCCCGCCCCCGCCCATTGGTGGTGTCACGAGCGCGCAATGGAATCTATTATTGTCGACTTGCTTTTTTGTTATCTGTTCTTTTTACACCTGCAGTTTGATCATCTAATTAGTTCGAATTAGGTCTCAATGTGAACCATATTTGTGGTTAAGGTCAGACCGGCAGAACATAACAAATCTATATTAGAATAGTGCAATATTAATTAGTGATGTTTACTTTTAAAAAAAAATCATGTCAATTAAGCAATATCAAGACAAGTGCAATAGGCTCATGCATCCCCTTGACATGCATGGTTCCCCGGCCACTTATAGATGGATGTCCAACCAATTGACTCTTCAAATCGTATACTATCGCACGGACATGTACGTACACTTATAGGAAATGCGTACGTTATGTACATTCCTTAGCACAAAGAACGACGAGATTTTAATATTCAAGAAATCACCATATTAAGTATGCCTGTGTACATGGAAAGTGCCTGACAGTATGAGGTACTACGAACCCATGGCGGATCGAAAGGCCACTAATGCATTCAATGGATATTTAATTGCATGGGACTGCAAAGGCAAAGCTATAACCTACCATATATAGAACCCCAGCTTGGGGTGAGACCTTTATCCATTCACATTCAGTGTGGTAGATAGCCCTGGCATATGTTCTTATTTGTTAGAGCCTTACTCTAGGGAGTGAGACCCTGGTATTGATACCTGAAACGCATCATCTACGTTGCATGGTAGGGTCACGCAAAGGGTCATTAGTGGAACCGCATGATGCATCACCCGAGTTTCTTTCATTTTATTTGCAACCAATGCTATCAGAATATGGATATCTTAATTGCACTATTATAAAATTAACCGGAGCTTAGCTGTAGAACTTAAGAATTATCGATCGAAGTCGATCTGCGTCTAAAGGATGAACATAAAAATCTTAGAAGAATGTGGGAATGCGGTCGGCACCGATAACGTTGTGCTGATTTGTCTCTTAAGAAGCACAATATCGTCATCATATTATTTTTTTATGAGAGGGATTGGAAAGAATATCTTTGCCTTCCAAGAAATATCGTGAATATAAAATATAGAAGCTAGGAGCATGAATAGGGGATGGGAGGCCAACAAACTTATTGGGCTGTATTTTATTATGGCTTATGACGAGATAAACCATGTGATAAGATATGTAGATATATTTAAATGTTTCTTATTTGTTGAAAGAAGTTATAAAAATATCAATACTTGTAGCCATGTCAGCATGCCATGTGGACTACCACACAAGCAGCCACATCAGTCACGATCCATCACCACATCAGCAATGTAGCAATGTTATATCTATAATTTTATGGCATTGGAGAGATATGTCCCCTTTCTTATGCGGGATTAATGATAGGTCCGACCTTCGAATGCTTTAAAGGCTTTTGGGCATGTTTGATGGAATGAAGGCACACTCTATGAGACATATGGATTTGGGCTCGTGGTCATTATAGGCTTGACAAGACCCAGCTTGTGTGCCTTTTGTTTTTTTTTAAAAAAAATCAAAATATACCTTTGATCCTCGAACTGTCACACAAAATTTATTTTTAATTCTTAAAGTTTTAATTATTATAATTTAAACCTTTATCTTGTAAGAATCTTACATTCCTACCGTTCTGTTATAGTTGATAAGGTGATATATTAACGCCTTCATCATTTTTAATTGTCTCTCAAGACTTTAACAATATAATATTTTTTTTAAAATTAAAAAAAACTAAAATATAACAACTTAAAATTTGAGGCTCAAAAATATATCTTAATTTTTATTTGTTGAGGGAGGGAATAAGATTGCATATAAATAATTAGATTCGCCTTCATTATCAAAATCCAAAAGGTGAACGGCTGCAACCGACCTCACATTAAGTGGCTTGGCTGTGTTTAATTTTTCAAGAGCTAAATGTGGGCAATCTGGGACACGTTTTAAGATGGATTTAGGTATGGTGAAGAGTGCAGCAAGTGCTGTAATTGATGAACGATTTAGATTATTATGGTGAGATGAATTATACTACAAAAAGACTAAACTTGCACAAGATAACTCTTTCCAATGCCTTTGGAGGGAAGCCTCCGGCACATCTCGCATGGCCTTGGTTGGCCTTGTCTTATCCACGTCATTCTATAAGAATTTTTTAGAAAATATCTCCAGGAGTGATATCCACGCCAATCGATATCAAGCTAATCCATCATATTTATTAGTCAATGGTATCATCATGCTTCATTCCGCCCACTCGAAAAGCTGAATGAAGCATCATTAGTCCCGACATAGTTATTTCTAAGCTCTCATTACATCGATTTTTTAAAATAACATTGTCGACAAGTGCAAATTGCAACGTAAGAAATTGTCATTAAAAGAAACAAAATTTACTTGAAAAGGAGTCGCCCACCTCGGCGGCGGCGTCGCCGGCCTCTGCGGCGCCCACCTCAAATGCCACCAGGCCGGCTCCTCTCGTGGGCTCGCCTTGCGATCCATGATATCAACATCGGAAACCACTTCATCCTTGCCGGGACCACGGCCATGGTGAACATGTGGGCTGTCACGCTCCAGACCTAAATATTGGGCTGAGGTGACAACTCGTCGCGTGCCGGGTACGTAAGGCGTCTTAAAAATCTTGATATACAATTCAAAAGGCAATAAATATGAAAACCAACCATAATACAAATGATAGTAATAAGTTTTGGGTATCAAACCCTACAACCAAGTCGTGCTAATAAAGTTGGGCTACGACAAGCCCTACATACAAACATAATAGGATTACACCAATGAAATGGTTCTTATTTTATTTATTAGAAGCTCCATCAACTCCGAATATCCATCATCAACCCTGAGTCTCTGAAAAATATTGTGAAGGTTTAATGAGTTTACACTCAATAAGTAAGCCTATTATACAATCATATCATACTTGAATTATATTTAACATGCTATCAACATATGCATTTTGTCAACTTAACATAAATTGAACATTTGACAAGCATCAGAATATGCACTCTAGCAAACTCACTGTTTATGTAATTATAGATTTTCTATGTGACCCACGGCCCTGCAATACCTCAATCAGAGCACATCCTCCAGAGTGTGGCCATAAAAATCAAACATAACACATTGTACGATGTGTGGGGCCATACCATAAGAATACACTCTACGATGTATGTGGCCATAAAAATCATACAGAACACATTGTAAGACATGTGGGGCCATACCATAACAGAACACACTCTACGGTGTGTGTGGCCATAAAAATCATACAGAACATGTCTACAATATGTGGGGCCATATCATAACAGAATACATCTCCAGTGTGTGTGGCCATAAAAATCATACAGAACACATCTACAATGTGTGGGGCCATAGTAAAGGAGAACCGCAGCGACACATATAAATCTATTTAACATTTTCATCACATGTGCATCATGCATCTGTATCTCACAATATCTCACAGTGGTTTGCACAGTACAAGGAAATGCATATAATCACCTCAATATAAACATGTCGTACAGGCAATCACAATTCTGGCATATACATCAATAAATCATTTCTTACAATATTACCAATCATTATAATCATATAATTGTTTATTTATAATCCACAGTTCCATGCCACATAGACAATTCAGTTAATTTATAAAATGCATGCAAACTGTATATACTCAATTAATTAAACAATTAAATTGCATAATAGTCTTACTTACCTCCTACGCAAAATCCAAATGATGTACCAACTAATCAGATGTCTGGGCACCTACAGGATCAATGTACATAATTAATTCATTGAAATCTAATTAATAAAATGACCCTTAAGACCCTACCCAGACTAGTTCACGGGCCCAACTTCGGGCTCGAATATCTCCCACTATACACATCCAATTGGGGAAGTAAAAATACCCCAAGAAACTAAAATTCATCCAAATTCTAGCCATATAAATATTTTGCTAATCCCAGCCCGTTACGGGGCCCAAAATCCAGCCCTAAAATCAGCTCACAGCACGGCCCAAAAGGCCCTGAACCGGCCGGCCCAGCCGGCCCGGTTCAAACCATAGCCCACCCGATCCCCTATTTCACCGAACAGGGGACGGGAATCTAGCTGGCGGCCGAGGCCGCCGCCGGCCAAATTGAGGGTGGCTCGGCCGCCGGTGGCCAGGCCAGAGCCGGCCGCCGCCGCGGCCGACCGCCAAATCCCCCCTCTCTCCCTTAATTTCACACTTCCTCTCTAACCCATCCGCGCGGCACATCACTCTGTCGGCAGCACGGCCGGCCACCTTGGCCGGCTGGACCTCCACCGGACGCACGCCCGGCACCGGTGGAGGCGACAGGCCAAAGCTCGGGCCCGGCGAGGCGGCGAGCACGCCGCCGGGCCCGAACCAACCGGCCGCCACCACGCGAGAGAAGGGCCAATTGGCCCTCTCTCTCATCTCTCTCTCCACCACCACCCCGCCGGATGCCTCCCCCGGCGCCGGCGAGGTCGCCGGCCAAGGCTCAGGCCCGACGAGGCGGTGAGCACGCTGCCGGGCCTGAACCAACGGATCGACCGGCGATAACTTCTCTGTCTCTCTCCCGGCTATCTCTCTCGGGCTCTCTCTCTCTCTCTCTCTCTTCCCAGCTATCTCTCTCTCTCTCGGGCTCTCTCTCTCTCTCTCTCTCTCTTCCCGGCTATCTCTCTCTCTTCCCGGCTATCTCTCTCTCTTCCCGGCTATCTCTCTCTCTTCCCGGCTCTCTCTCTCTCCTGGCTATCTCTCTCTCTCTTCCCAGCTATTTCTCTCTCTCTCTCTCTCTCTCTCTCTCGCATTAAGAGGATGGGCAAGGGATTACCTAGAAGAGGTGTGTGCCCGGGTGAAGGAAGGAGTCATCCTTCAATTCCTTTTATTCTCCCACGCGATGCCTCGGATCAATAGAAAATGGGAACCCATCCGACACGCGAAGACCCAAGAAACCAGACGTCGCATGGAGATCTAAACGTTAGAAGGGAGTCAAGATGCCAGGTGTCCCCAAAAATAAATACTAAGAGTTACATTCCCCCATAATAATTTATCGGGGGTTACATTCTCCCCCCTTATAAAAATTTCATCCTCGAAATTTGATATACATCCAATAGAATACAAATCCACATTTTCTATCTCATAATCAGCTAAATTTCATTCAAAAAGTCACCGTCATCGATACATCGTTGATCTGTAATAAGATACAAATAATTGTGGATGTTTCTTTTTCATTTTCTCCTTAGACTCCCAGATAATCTCCCTCAGAATAATTACTCCGCTAAACTTTGACATAAGGAATACTACACCATCTCAGAACTTAATCCTTGCGGTCCACGATGCACACAAGATGATCTTCATAGGTCATTTCTTTCTTAAACTAAATCGGTTCAAGTTCTAACACATAACGGTGGTTTGAAATACACCTCTTCAGTCATAAAGATATGAAACACATTAAACACCCCAAAGAGTAATGAAAATAGAGCTAAGGTATAAGCCACCTCCTTTATTTTGATCAAAATCTCAAATGGCCCAATGTATTATGGCTCAAATCACTTCTAACACAAATCTCATCATATCATTGATTAGTAACTTCCAAATGATCTTTAACCTGAAATTTTAAATCTTTCTTTTTGACATCAACATAACTTTTTTTTTTTGTTGACTCAGAGCTACATGAAGCTACTTTAATTAACGATACTTTTCATAGTTGCTACACCAGTTCAGTCCAAAATTGTCTCTTTCTCACCTCATCTCATTGTGAAGGGAATCCACACCTTATATCATAGACAATTGAAATGAATCCATTTGAATATTGGCTTGGTAATCAATAAAATAAGCAATTTCACTAAAAGTAAGAATTTATGCCAAACACCTCCTAAATCCATCACACAGGCTCGCAGTATATCATCAAAATCTAATTGGTTCATGCAGATTGTCCATCTATTTGAGGGTGGAAGGTTGGACAGAAATTCAGCTTAATCCACAAGCCTTATGATGACATCATCAAATTAAGAGAGTGAGACAAATGGGTTCAGACTCAATTTACGCAGTTTACCATTAAACCAAAAACAATTATTAACATTTTATCCCGCTAAAATTTCATCCTCGAAATTAAATATCCACAAATTTTGTACCATTAAAGATACTATCAAACTTCTATTTCATTCTCAAGTACCCAAATGACATGTCCAACTTCCAAAATTAATTTAATCTTTCTACCAAATAAAATTGAATTCCTTAAGAAGTGTTTTTTTTTTCTGTCCCCTTTTTTTTTTTTTTCCTATCCCCTTTTTTTTTTTTACCTTAACTTCTCACAACACAATCCTCATAAATATCATAGAGTCCATCACATGTATTATGTTATCCGTTCTTAAGGTTAATGAAACATCAGGTACTCTTAATTCCTTGATAAGACAGTTCTAAATTTTTGTGACTTAAATATAAGATAGTTTTCTTCCAATGCTATCTCAACTCATAAATAGTTGAATGTGACATTAATCATTACGACACTTATTTTAATCATCATAACATACTTGGTTTTACTCTTGAATACTTCAACCTAACAACAATGAACATTATGCAATTATTTAGGATATCTTTCATAATTATCATAATCAACTAATTTAATTTCTTTGAATAATATCGCCATCATTAATCACTGGTATAATTAATTTATCTCCTTCATATTTATCAATAATACCACCATAACCAATCAATTTCTCTCGAATAGGTCAGTATATCCTCAATAAATAATGCAATTTAAATGATTTAATTTCTTGAATCGATTATTTCGTTACCAATGATTATCAAAATCATCTATAGATTATGCAATGTCTCATGCCATAACATGACCAACTAATTTAAACCCTTCAAATATCTCAAAGTGACTTCATTAATCTAGCTCAGATGGATACAAGACTTATAAGGTCAATCAAAATTGAAATTGCACTTACCATCCGAAAGACATAATTGAAAATTATAGTAATCTCTCTATGGCTTGAAAGTGATAATAGATGTACCCTAAACCATAATCCATAACTGATAATAATCAAAAATAAAATCATCTCCCTCTTATTTTCTTAACAATAATTATGCCACTTATGGATGATTGATAATTGATCCATCCTGGAGAAAGATATCTCCTTAGGAACTACGAAGAAAGGTACAATAAGTATGCACAATAAATTAATGAATATATATCTTGATTTAGAAATCTATTAACAGATGAAAATCCCCATGAAATTCTTTATTAGTAAAATTTATCTTATTCTCATTCTTGCTAAAATCTTTCACTTTCTACCATCAAAATATTTGATCATTTATAGCCAAAATCAGTTCTAAAGATTAATAGAGTCTACTGCTCTCAAAAACTCAAACAGTAATTGTCCCAGCATTTAAAATTTTATAATCTTCCTAAATGGTCCATCAAGATATAATATGCAGTCAACTATTGCATTAGCATCAATATCAACCATCTCTACATCTAGCAAATTAACAATCAGTTTTGAACTTGCAATATCCATAATAAAAGTTCTCTTAGTAAAATTCACTATATATACTTATCCATCCAGACTCAAATTCAGAAAGTACTCAATTGTAATTGATCAAAAATATGTAGTTAACTATTTCATTTCCAAAATATCATTAATATTAATCATCCCTATAACCAGCAGATTAGCTCATAATCTTAAACTTACAATATCAACAATGTAAGTTCTACAAATAAAATTCATTATATACATCCACAATCAAATTTAGATTTACTAACTCCAAATCCACATATCAACTTAATTGCAATATGGACATAATGATGTTATCTTAGTCATATTAATCATCAATTGCAATTTTTCAACTACTATATCATATTCCATATATTCATCTGTCTTTTACTGTATATCCAATTAAAGTTTCATGGAACTGCTATGAATCATTTCCAACAAGTTTAATGGAGCTAAAACCTCTAGAAGCCCCTTGACCTCCCCACTGATCAAGGCTACCAGCCAGGGAGCCCACATATTATCATTGGCTTGCGATGGTTCAATCTTAATTCCTATCAAATTTGTAATTCAATTAATATCTTGATAAACTTTAAATTTCAAGCTTCCAAAGCATAATTCCTGAAATTCCTTTAAAGTCATAATTGTCTCAATATCATCCTAGTATTTTGCCTAGAGTGTCATCATGCATATGTCCCTAAGGTCATAACCCGACTCTGATACCATAAAAGTTGTCACGCCCCGGGCTGGGGTGACAACCCGCCACGTGCCGGGCACGCAAGGCATCTTAAAAATCTTGATATACAATTCAAAAGGCAATAAATATGAAAACCAACCATAATACAAATGATAGTAATAAGTTTTGGGTATCAAACCCTACAACCAAGTCGTGCTAATAAAGTTGGGCTACGACAAGCCCTACATACAAACATAATAGGATTACACCAATGCAATGGTTCTTATTTTATTTATTAGAAGCTCCATCAACTCCGAATATCCATCATCAACCCTGAGTCTCTAAAAAACATTGTGAAGGTTTAATGAGTTTACACTCAATAAGTAAGCCTATTATACAATCATATCATACTTGAATTATATTTAACATGCTATCAACATATGCATTTTGTCAACTTAACATAAATTGAACATTTGACAAGCATCAGAATATGCACTCTAGCAAACTCACTGTTTATGTAATTATAGATTTCCTATGTGACCCACGGCCCTGCAATACCTCAATCAGAGCACATCCTTCAGATGTGTGGCCATAAAAATCAAACAGAACACATTGTACGATGTGTGGGGCCATACCATAACAGAACACACTCTACGATGTATGTGGCCATAAAAATCATACAGAACACATTGTAAGACATGTGGGGCCATACCATAATAGAACACACTCTACGTGTGTGTGGCCATAAAAATCATACAGAACATGTCTACAATATGTGGGGCCATATCATAACAGAATACATCTCCAGTATGTGTGGCCATAAAAATCATATAGAACACATCTACAATGTGTGGGGCCATAGTAAAGGAGAACCGCGGCGACACATATAAATCTATTTAACATTTTCATCACATGTGCATCATGCATCTGTATCTCACAATATCTCACAGTGGTTTGCACAGTACAAGGAAATGCATATAATCACCTCAATATAAACATGCCGTACAGGCAATCACAATTCTGGCATATACATCAATAATCATTTCTTACAATATTACCAATCATTATAATCATATAATTGTTCATTTATAATCCACAGTTCCATGCCACATAGACAATTCAGTTAATTTATAAAATGCATGCAAACTGTATATACTCAATTAATTAAACAATTAAATTGCATAATAGTCTTACTTACCTCCTACGCAAAATCCAAATGATGTACCAACTAATCAGATGTCTGGGCACCTACAGGATCAATGTACATAATTAATTCATTGAAATCTAATTAATAAAATGACCCTTAAGACCCTACCAAGACTAGTTCACGGGCCCAACTTCGGGCTCAAATATCTCTCACTATACACATCCAATTGGGGAAGTAAAAATACTCCAAGAAATTAGAATTCACCCAGATTCTAGCCATATAAATATTTTGCTAATCCCGTCTCGTTACGGGGCCCAAAATCCAGCCCTAAAATTAGCTCATAGCACGGCCCAAAAGGCCCTGAACCGGCCGGCCCAGCCGGCCCGGTTCAAACCATAGCCCACCCTATCCCCTGTTTCACCGAACAGGGGATGAGAATCTAGCCGGCGGCCGGGGCCGCCGCCGGCCAAATTGAGGGCGGCCCGGCCGCCGGGCCAGAGCCGGCTGCCGCCGCGGTCGGCCGCCAAATCCCCCCTCTCTCCCTCAATTTCACACTTCCTCTCTAACCCATCCGCGTGGCACATCACTGTGCCGGCAGCACGGCCGGCCACCTTGGCCGGCCGAACCTCCACCGGACACATGCCCGACGCTGGTGGAGGCGACAGGCCAAAGCTCGGGCCCGGCGAGGCAGCGAGCACACCGCCAGGCCCGAACCAACCGGCGGAAGCTGGTTGCCACCGCATGAGAGAAGGGCCAATTGGCCCTCTCTCTCATCTCTCTCTCCACCACCACCCCGCCGGATGCCTCCCCCGGCGCCGGCGGGGTCGCCGGCCAAGGCTCAGGCCCGGCGAGGCGGCGAGCATGCCGCCGGGCCTGAACCAATGGATCTCCCGGCGATAACTTCTCTGTCTCTCTCCCGGCTATCTCTCTCTCGGGCTCTCTCTCTCTCTCTCTTCCCGGCTCTCTCTCTCTCTCTCTCTCTTCCCGGCTATCTCTCTCTCTCTCTCTCTCTCTCTCTCTTCCCAGCTATCTCTCTCTCTCTCTCTCTCGGGCTCTCTCTCTCTCTCTTCCCGGCTATCTCTCTCTCTCCCGGCTATCTCTCTCTCTTCCCAGCTATTTCTCTCACTCTCTCGCATTAAGAGGATGGGCAAGGGATTACCTGGAAGAGGTGTGCACCCGGGTGAAGGAAGGAGTCATCCTCAAATTCTTTTTATTCTCCCACGCGACGCCTCGGATCAATAGAAAATGGGAACCCATCCGACACGCGAAGACCCAAGAAACCAGACGTCACATGGAGATCTAAATGTCAGAAGGGAGTCAAGATGCCAGGTGTCCCCAAAAATAAATACTAAGAGTTACATTCCTCCATAATAATTTATCGGGGGTTACATGGGCAATCACTCATGACGAGTCCATCTGGTCTGAGCCTGGTGAGTTCAAGCCCGATCGGTTCATGGTGGAGGAGGTGAGCATTCTGGGGTCCGATCTCAGGTTGGCGCCGTTTGGTTCTGGGAGAAGGGTTTGCCATGGAAAGGCCATGGCACTGGCTATACTGTTCATCTGTGGCTGGCTCAGCTGCTTCAGTGCTTCAACGGGGTCCCTTCAGAGGGTGATGTGGATCTCTCTGAGTGTTTGAAGATGTCTCTTGACATGAAGAACTCTCTGGCTTGTAAGGCTCTTCCAAGGTACTGAATGCCCTTGGTGGTGGTGTTTTGTTCTTCAAACATGGCTGTCATGGTGGTTATGGTTTGTTGTTAAATCTTATAGAAAAGTTTGGCGCATGGAGATGCTATCCTTCTATATATATATATATTAAAAAATAATATTTGTAGCGTGTCATAGATTATATACAGTGGAAAAAAAATATATCTCAAAATAAGAGCAAGTTAAAAGAGTCAGGCTTGGGAGGCTATTTAAACCACTGCCCTAAAGAGCCATGCTACCTTCTTTGGCCCTGCCTTACACACCATATTCTTCTTTTCTCGCCTGCCGCCCTTGGAAAAAGCCTTCGTTAGCTTTTTCCCTCCCACAGAAAAAAGGGTGCGATAATTTGAAGCTTCGTACTCTTGTGAAAATGGACTATACTGTCTCAACCACCTGCCTTTCCCTTCTTTTGTTGGTTCTGGACCCAAAGCTAAAGGTAGGTGATTTCGGGCTTGCCTTTTAGTCGCCTCTAATTAAACAGATGACTCTTATTATTCATGCCTGGGATTCGTTGAAAAAGAAAATGCCTTGCTTCGTCGAATGATTCAGCCAAAGATTCGGCAGATTCGAATTACCATGCGTCTCTATCCCTCGATGCGGCAGAAACTGGCTTTGCACGGTGTCACAGGTCAGGACCTTTTGCTCCTAACTCGGTTGAGTATTCAGTAGATGTCTTTCTTCGGATCGTTGGGTTCATTCTGAAAGTGAAATATCAAGCGCCACACTATCGCAGTGGCGAAGCCGTGGGCGAGGAGTTAGGTCAGCAAAGGTCTCAAATAAGAATAGATAGAAGTACTTTCTTCGCTGCACACGAATTTCTGTCACAGGGAAGCCAGTCCAGCTTACGCGATGGTGTGCACGGACGGAATGCTGACAGGAATTTTCTTCGACCGAGCATTCGGCCAACCTTCCGTCATGAGTATCTCAATAGGCAATCTTCAAAAAAAAAAAATAGAAAGAAAATAAAAAAAAATTAGCAAGAAAATATAGAGTTGTTGTTACAAAATTTTCATCCTTTGTAAACCTATTTATAGATTTTTTTTCTTAAACAGTCGAGCATTTTATTTTATTAAAACAGCTAGGCTATTGATGTTTTTAAAAATAGCAAGGCGTTAGATTCTTTAAACGGACGAATGTTTGGTTTTTTTTAAAAAAGTGTTTGGCTTTCAAACAGCCGAATGTTTGGTTTTTTTTTAAAAAAAAAACCCGTTGGCGTTTGGTTTTTCAAACGGCCGAGCGTTAACAATTCCCCACAAAAAAATAAAAATAAAAGAATAATAACCAAATAAATAAAAATTATTAAATTCAAGAAGCAATTTTAAAACTTTAAAATTTTACTTTGCTTAGTGCAAGTACCTTCTAGGTTTGAACTTACATTTAGTATAAAATACACATAGTATGAAGATGAGCTAATCATAATGCGGGTTAGCGCTATCTAGGCCATGCGCTTACCTTGATTTTTATGAGAGTTACTAGGGATTCGCCCCAGTCCCATAGTTGCGGCCTCACGACTACTCTCACTAAGGTAAATCCTCCAATTGTACGTGCAACGGAATCATACCTCGCTGAATTTATAGCCTTGGATCTATTAAGAGCTATGCTCAACCTAACCGTCATGATAAAGCACCACACCATAGGGATGGGATGGAGACAGACTCCTAAAGCAGTGCTTCCAGATATCACCTCAGAGATCATTTTTCTTTAAACCTTAACCATGGGGTTACCATGACGGTAGGGGTCCACTCTGGTGACTAATATATGGGCTTAAGCCCCATCCCCCTCGATGTCTCAAAAACTGCAGCCTTTGAAAGGCCTTTGGTTAAAAGATCTGCCAAATTATGTTTAGATCTTACAAACTGCAATGATATTGATTCTTTCATTTTATTTCTTATAGATTTATACCTGATCAGGATATAATTAATTATCTTTTTATTTGTTGTCTGTTGATTTAACAGATCAATCAGAGCTCTACAATCATAATTTAAATAAATTCGAAAAATATTTGGTGAAAGAATATCTATATCATTTATTAAGTCTTTCAGCCATTGTGCTTCAGTGCAAGTAGTGTCAAGAGCTGTTAGCTCAGACTATAGAGAGCTCCTAGTGATTATAGTTTATTTACATGAGCCCCAAGATACTGCAGCTCCTCCTACTAGGAAGAGATACCCAGTGGTGGACTTAACATCGAATTTATCTATTACCCAATTAGCATCACTATACCCCTCAATCACTTCAGGATAACTAGAATACACTAGAGAATAATTTATGGTTCCATTAAGATATCTAAAACTTCTTTCTAGGGATTTCCAATGTTCTTCACTAAGGATTACTAGTATACCTACTCAGTTTGCCTACTGCATATGCTATGTTTGGACGAGTTCTATTTGAAATATATAATAGGGATCCTATTTTTTGAGAATATCATAATTGATTAATAGGTTCTCCTAAATTTTAATTAAATGAGAGTTATGATCATAGGGGGTAGAAATAGGATTTAAATTATAATATTCAAACTTGTGTAGCATTTTCTTTATTAAGTGTGCTAGACTTATTGCTATTCCATTATCTACTCTGTTAAGTTTCATTCCTAGAATTACATCGGCTTCTCCTAGGTCTTTCATATCAAACTTATTTGATAAGTAGCTTTTAGTTTCTTGAATTAATTTTAATGATATTCCTAGGAGTAATATATCATCTACATATAAACATAGTATTATAAAATCAGTATCCTGTCTTTTATAGTATACACATTTGTCATATTCATTTATTTTAAAGCTATTTTTCAAGATGATTTCATCAAACTTAATGTGTCACTGTCTAGGAGCTTGTTTTAAACCATAAAGAGATTTGATTAATTTATATACTTTATATTCTTATCCTTTTACTTTAAATCCTTGAGGTTGATTTATGTAAATTTTTTCTTCCAATTCTCCATTTAACAATACAGTGTTTACGTCTATTTGATGAATTATTAATTTATGAATTGAGGCTAAGGTAATTAGAGTTCTCAGAATTGTTATTCTTGCTACAGAACCATAAGTATTAAAATAACCTATGTCCTTCTTTTGATTAAATCCTTTTACTACTAACCTATCTTTATATCTTTCTATTGATCTTAGTTTTCTTTTAAAAATCCATTTTGTTCCTATAGGTTTGTTTCCAGGAGGTAAATCAGTTAAAATCCAAGTTTTATTTTCTATGATTGATTTAATTTCACTATCTATAGCTTCCTTCCAATATGATGATTCTGATGATGTCATTACCTCATCGTATATGGAAGGATCACCTTCTATTAAGAATGTGAAGAAATCTTTACCAAAATCTTTTTTAATTCTTTTTCTTTTGCTTCTTTAATTCTGGTTCAGTTTCTAGTTCTGGTTCTATGGCTTTAGAGGACGATGGTTCAAATTCCAGAGGACTAGAGATTTTAGTCTTGAATGGAATTATATCTTCAAAGAAAGAGGCATCTCTAGCTTCTAAGATTGTGTTATCATTTTTCATTAATCTCTGATTTTATTACTAAAAATCTATAGGCATTGCTATTTTCGGCATAGACAATAAATACAGCATCTAAGGTTTTGGATCCTAGTTTTCTCTTTTTGGATTCAGGAATATTAACCTTAGCTAGACACCCCCACACTTTGAGAAAGTCTAGGTTAGGTGTTCTTCATTTCCAAAGTTCATAGGGAGTCTTACCACTATCCTTAGTAGGTATTCTATTTAGAATAAAATAAGAAGATAGAAGAGCTTCCCCCCATAAGTTCTCACGTACGCCAGAACTAATGAGCATAGAATTTACCATATCTATAAGGGTATGGTTCTTACGCTCAGCTACACCGTTGATCTATGGAGAGTAAGGAGCAGCTAGTTGATGAATTATCCCATGTTCTTGATAGAACTGAGAAAATTCATTCAAGGTATACCCCCTCCTCTATCAGATCTAAGAATTTTAATTTTTCTTTCTTGTTGATTTTCTACCTCACTCTTATAAATGTTAAATTTATTGAAGGTTTTATTTTTAGATTTAATTAGATAATAGTAACAATATCTAAAAAATTCATCTATGAAGGTTACTAAGTACCTATTGCCACCACGAGTTACAGTCTTAGTTGAGTCACAAACATCACTATGTATTAACTCCAAGATTGATGAATTTCTTTTAACTGATTTGAATGGCTTTCTTGGTTGTTTATATTCAGCACATATTTTATATTTAGATATATCTAGATTCGATTTAGGAATTAGTTTTAAATTCATCATGTGTTCGACCTTTCTTAGGTGCACATGACCCAACTTGGCATGCCATAGATTTTGATTAGACTTATTCACAAGATAGGTTTGGTTCTCAGCTTTATTAATAAAAGGATTTATTACATTCAGTTTAAATAAGCCTTCACTTACATATCATTTTCCTATGAAGGCATTATTCTTAGTTATTACAACTTTATTACAATCAAGAACAATTTTGTATCCTCTCTGAACTAGTTGAGACCCGCTGATAAGGTTCTTCCTAAGATCAGGAACATAAAGCACATCCGTCAAGGTGAGAACTTTTTCTGATGACATTTTCAGGTTCACTCGACCTTTTCCCTCGACCCTGGCGGCTGTGTTGTTCCCTAGAGTCACACTTCCTCCACTTAAGTCCTGAAATGCAATGAAACAGGAGCGATCAACACAAAATATTAACATTAGCTCATGAATCCAACCACCAATCAAGGTTGGAAGAAGTAAGATTTATATCAGGGTTCAAGTTCACTAACCTAAGGATGGAATCATCTTGACCTTCAACTACGTAAGCTTGGGGTCCGGAGGAAGCAGAAGGTTTGTGAAAAGGCTCCCTTTTTCGATAAAAGTAGTCTCTCGCAAGATGATTTATCCTCCCACACATGAAACGGAATCTTTTACTTGGACCTTGGGTTGGCTTGCTAGGTCTAGTATTGTGAGTTTTAAAAGTTTCACCCTTGGGTTTGAACTTGTTTGGTTTAGGATGGTAGGGTTGGTTTGATTGTTTTTGGAGGTTCGATCGAAATTTAGGCTTTGATCTTCGTTTAGAATTGTTATTGGTCTGGTGTTGTTCGGTTAGATTGGCTTGGACACTTAGAGTTTTATTTTGAAGGATTTTAGACTGATGTTGGTCTTCTATCCTGATTGAGTTTAGAAGTTGAGCCAAGGTTAGCTCTCCTTGTTTTTAAAGCTGACTTTTGACAAAGCCATTCCAAGAAGGAGGCATTTTATCTTGGAGGCTGAAAACTTTAAAACCTTCAAAGAATTTGCCTGAAGTTTCCTAAGGTATTCTTGGAATTTATGAATTTGATCATTGATAGGTGTGTCATCTACCATATTGAATCTAAGGAATGATGCGGTGTTGAATCGTTCTACTCCAGCATCATTGAGTCCATATTCAAACTCAAGGTTATCCCATAATTCCTTTGAATTCTTAGCCGATAGGTAGATGTTATAAAGTGAGTCGGATAGGGCACTAAGGATTCTACCTTTACATAGATAATCCTCTTCAGGGGTAGTGGTTGTCATTATACTAGAGGACTGGTAGACTTATCAATCACTGACCAAAGACCTAAGGTAGTTAGCCAAAACTTTATTTGGCTTTGCCACCTCCTAAAATGGGATCCATCAAATTTTTTCGGTCTAAGACTAACGATGTCATCCCTAAGGGTTGCCATATGGTCCAAGCTAGGTTCAGAGAGGAAGATCTTGAAAATAAAAAATGACTTTGTTACAAAATTGTTTGAATAATTCAAACATTTTTTTTCTTCCTTTTTTTTACACACAACAAGAGAACAATAAGAGAACCAAATATTCTGGTATAAGTGAAAGAAAATTATATATATTAAATATGCAATGCAAATAAATTATAATTAATTTGTAACAAATCTCCTTTAGATTGTTATTAAAAATGATTTTTATGTGCTTGCAACTAGGAATATATAAGTATTCACATATATATATATATGTTTTAAAAAATAATATTTGTAGTGTGTGGTAGATTATATTCAGTGAAAAAAAAATATCTCAAAATAAGAGCAAGTTAAAGAGTCAGGTCTGAGAGGCGGTTTAAACCACTGTCCTAAAGGATATTTGGTGCCCTTCTTGTGTGAAAAAAAGTTGAACATTTGATCTCCTTCTCGTGTGAAGAAAAGTTGGACCACACCAAGAAAAGTTAGACCACACACTCTCCTTCAAGGTACAATCCCATTGGTGGCACAATCTCAACAGGACGCCGATTAGTAATCTTCAAAAAAAATAGCAAGAAAATATAAAAAAATTAGTAAGAAAATATAGAGTTATTACAAAATTTTTATCCTTTATAAACCTATTTATATATTTTTTTCTTAAAACATTTTATTTTATTAAAACAACCAGACTATTGATGTTTTTAAAAATGGCCCGGCGTTAGATTCTTTAAACAGTCGAACTTTTTTTTTTTTTTTAAGCGTTTGATTTTCAAACAGCCGAACGTTTGATTTTCTTTTTTTGTTTAAAAAAACCGTCGGTGTTTGGTTTTTCAAACGGCCGAGCGTTAACATATATGTCCATTTTGTAACTTCGTTAGATAGTATAGTTCCCAGTGTTTCCTCTGCATGTCTCTAGTGTAGATTTCCTTGGGATATGTTTTAAAGGGTTGTCATGTAAGAAAGTGTTGTTTGTCTCGTGCTTTGGTGGTCACTGATGTATACTGGTTGTCTCTTGCTGTGTATACAATGACAAGTGCATGGAATGAGAGACTTCATACTTTCTGGTTACCTTCTTACCTTGTGTGTTACCGGACAAACTTTTGTCATATATTATTTCATTGTTGCTCCTCTCATCATCGTAACTATTTTATTTAAAATGGCGAGAAGACACGTTGGCCACTGTTTGTTCTTATGTTCCTATGACATCAGTCATAACAATAATCATTGGACAAGCTCAAGTCCTACAGCAATTCTTAGTATAATGTATCCGGGTGGAGGCAATTGTGTCTACACATGGTTTGTCTTTTGGTTTGGCATGTGGTTATGCAACTTTCAGCAGAGATGGATCTGATCATTTAGCTGACATCATAAGAAGCGACTTGTTAACTTATAATTGGCATCCCTGGTTAACAACCTCATGTGTATTCTATTGGACTTAGTACGTGCCACGATATGCTAATATTGCTTGTTTTATTTTATTATTGCATATCTTAAAAGTATGTGCCTCTTATATGCAGAATACTATATGCTTTCTATGGAATGGTCAGCTTGCATCCCTGGTGTGTGCCTTGCTGCATCTACAGTGTTGTTGTTAGAAAAATCGTTTTGATTTTTGAAAATAACCTTTTTAGAAAATGTTAAAATAATTAATCCAAAATTTAAATTTAAAATCTAAATTAAAGTTAAAACGAATCAAACTGGTCGAGGCGTGTTAAATACTGCCCTAAGGACAAGTTTTCACCCCCTCGTGCGGGTTGTTGGTGATTTATCCCCAAGGTACAACGATCCGGCTCGATCTGATCCTCCTACCGCGAGCACGATCGGGTGGAGGTGCAAACCCAATGATACTTCAGATGCCCAAATAAAAATAATAATAAAAAGGTTAAATAAATCTTTTACCATCAGTAGCTTATTGAGATAGATTTCCAACTCCAAGACAGACTTCCTTATTGAGACAGACTTCCTTGTTGAGATAGATTCCCAACTCCAAGACAGACTTCCTTGTTAGATAGATTCCTAAATCCCAGCACTTGCATCTTCAACAATCAAATAGATCTTTTAGTATTTGGATTTTTGTTTTCTGCCTTCTCTGTTCTTCTTTTTCCTTAGCCTACATATATATATATATATATATATATATATATATATATATATATATATATATATATATATATATATATATATATATATATACATATATATATACATATATAAAGATATTTTTTATTCGTTAGGCTTTGTTACTATTTAAATCGGAACGTTAGCGCAATAAAAGAACGCACGTTTCCAACGTCCCACCCACCTTTAATGTTTCCCCTTTTATTTTTTAACTTTTTTCCTTTTTTAAAATGGTCAAAAGTCAACAATCCCCCATAAAAGTTAAAAAATAAAATTAAAAATAAAATTAAATAAAAAATAAAATTAATATACCAAAATTTTAAAGGCATCTTATACTGCGCAATGGGTGAGGTGTCCTGTAGATTTGAACCTCACTTAGTGTTGATCGTATACATCTGAAGGAACCATAGTGAATTAGACCTTGAACTAGGTCCTTGACTCAGAATTCTACTAATCAGACACACAGTACGAATCAATTGGGTTTAAGCGGTCAGCGCATATTAAAGGCCTTGCACTTAGTACCTTGATTTTTCATGAGAATTTCTTAAGGTTAGCCCAAACCTTTAGTCACATCCTCATATGACAATTCTCATATAGGTGAATCCTCCAAGGGTATTTATGACAATACACTGCAGATAACCTACCTCGGATCCATTAAGAGTATAACTCAACCTTACACAAATTTACTTTGTCACTTTACAAGAGCACTCATCATAGGGATGGGATGAAAATTTTTTCAAAAATTTGTACTCTAACATGATCACTCAATCAGCTTCGTTTCTACCACATTGAACCTCATTCATGGGATCTCCAATCACAGAGATTGGGTATCCACTACTAGCGACCAAATAATGGGCTTAAGCCACATCCCCCTCGATGAATCTAGGACTCCATTCCTAGATAATTCCTTGGTTAATTAATCTGCCAAAATCTTCTCGGCAAATTCCAAAGAGATAATATTATTTTTGGATTAGACCTTAAATAAGAGAATCAGACAAAGATATATTAGAATTGAATATCCAAATATAAGGTAAACAATAAGTTGGATATTCCAACAGTCATGAGATTATTTAGTAAATTATAAAAATCTCATGGCAATATATATCAAGAGACCCAAAATAGAGCATTTATATGACATACCTTATCATAGCATCCAAGTTCATCCATTTTTTGCCACTTGGTAACATAAAAGATTCACAATAGTAGGTAAGCAATAAGTGTTTGCCCAATGTTGTCACTTTTGTTAAGCAATGAACAATACAACAAGGAGATATTAAATATTGACCACTATACCAGAAAACACTTATAAGGAATAGAAAAACTTTTACATTTATGTAAGAATGCAAATATATATATACTAATAACTGCAAGTAAAATAATAAAATGATATGAAAATATATCTATATACAAGCATGCATATATTATGTGCACAAGTGCAAGCATGTGTTTTTCAACAAGGCTTTGTTTGCATGCTGAATGGTTAACCACCTATTTGATGACTTCACCCCTTGTCCATCTATCCAGTGAACAAAGTAATTCACTGTCTGATTAGCACTTGCTTAACCCACCATTAATGCAACCATTACTTAATCAACCATTACCTGGTTTAGGGCATTTTTTTTTCTACTTTCATGGACAAGAATGCCCTCATGCTATGTATAAAGAAGATGGCTCAGCACCTCTCCCTATATAAATATATTATCACTTAAGAAAGCCCTCATGGAATTATTTTTAGTCATGTAACATTGAAATTTCCTCCCATGTGTATCGCATCTATCCACATTTTATTGGTACAGAACAATAAGTGAAAAAATAGCGACTTGTATAAGCATGGAAATTAGGTTTATCATTGGGATACAATGCAGTTGTCCATTAATTGACCCTATGGCCATGCCAAGCATGCACCCCTATTGACCACCAGATTGTCATTGTCATGTAAATAATAAGATAACATCAAACCTGATAGATATAAAATAGGAAAAATTATAACTTCAACTTAGGTCCCGTTTGATAGTAAATTTTTTTTGGAAAAATACTACATGTTGTTAGTAGTAAAATTATAACTTTAAATGTACATGTTTGGATGACCTATTCTCATGTCCACAAATCCACTGAACTATCTAATTGTTTGCAGTTAAGAAGGCAAGAAGAAATTGAAGAGATTGAAAATTCTATCAAGCAACCAATCCTGATATTTTGGTGATAGGCTGTCTCATCTAAAAGATGATTTTCCTTATTCCCAGAAAATCAAAACATGGCGATTAAAAGCCTTCACCATCCCTCTGACTCTCTCTTTCTCACTTCTTCTCGAAAAGAAAGACCTGTACATGCGCAGGAAATTAGCATAAAAGGGCCCTGGGCATCCAAACATCCCCTCGTGAATCTCAGATGCATAGCTACCCTAACATTAGGGATGTCTTGTACATGAGAAGAAAAGACAACAACAATGTGTATGGCTGAGAATGTGAGATGCATGAATGGTGGAGGGATGAGATGGACCATAGTTCTCATAATGTCACAATTTTCATTGCAGTGCAAACTGCCTTCTAAATTGATAGTAGTTTCCCATATAAGATATGGTTGGTTATGCAGTGCTAGATGTCCAAGTCTCCAATGTATCATTAAGGAAAAAAGCATCTCATTTAGCAATAAGATCTCTATAGGGTTTTGAGGAGTAGTGGTGCAGTGAAGAGAAATATTAATCATGATGGGAAACTTTGGTTCATAGCAGTCTACATAAGGAAAACTACGTTCATATTAAAGAAAATATGATATAAACAAGAAACTAATAGCATTCCAAGTAAATTGACAATAATTAGTCTTGGTAATATATTTGTGGAGTGTCCCTCCTAGTCAAGCAGCATGTATAACATCAGAAAAGAAATGGAATAAACATTAAGTCAAATAAAAAATTAGACAAAATTATTTGGGGTCAAGACGTAGACAAAATTTGCTGTCAATATTATATTAGCAAGCAGTATTTCAAGAGATAATTATGGATGATCATAATTTAGCATAGCAACATTTGCACCATTAATGCATAGGCATTTCAGGATGGCATGAAAACTTTATATGTTGAGCAAACTCATGCAAAAAGCAGAATAAGTAGATGGAATAAAAATCTAGCAATTTCTAGAAAAGAAGGAAAACTTGTCCTTAGTTGTTAGGAAAATCGTTTTGATTTTTGAAAATAACCTTTTTAGACAATGCTAGAATAATTAATCCAAAATTTAAATTCAAAATCTAAATTAAAGTTAAAAGGAATCAAACTGGTCGAGGCGTGTTAGACACTGCCCTAAGGATAAGTTTTTGCCCTCTCGTGCGGGTTGTTGGCGATTTGTCCCCAAGGTACAACGACCCGGCTCGATCTTATCCTCCTACCGCGAGCACGATCGGGTGGAGGTGCAAACCCAATGATACTTCAGATGCCCAAATAAAAATATAATAATTGATGTGGCTGATCCAACGCCGTTAGAGAATCATGAAGGAAGCTGACAAGGCCCATCTCGACCTCCGCATCGGTCACCCACGTCCAATCTACGTGGGCCACTCCCCACGAGACCCCCTCTCGATCTCGGGGTGCATTCACATCATCCTACCCCGAGACCCCCTGTCGGTCTCGGGGTCCATTCACATCATCCTACCCCGAGACCTCCCGTCGGTCTCGGGGTCCATTCACAACATCCGAAGGCCGGCACCTCTAAGACCGATGGCTCCATGACCGACGACCCCAAGACAGTCGGCCCCAAAGGCCGACACCTCCAAGACGGTCAGCCCCAAAGGCCGACACCTCCAAGACTGGCACCTCAAAGGCCAGCACCTGCAAGGCCGACGGCTTCAAGCCGGCCCCGGCACCTTCCAGCCGGGGCCTGTCCAAGCCAGGCGGCCCCGGTACCTTCCATCCGGCCTCGGCCTGTCCAAGCCAGGCGACCCCGCACCTTCCAGCCGGCCCCGGCTGTCCCAGCCAGGCGGCCTCGGCACCTTCCCAGGCGGCCTCGACCTGTCGCAGCCAGGTGGCCCCGGCCTGTCCCAGCCAGGCGCCCCGGCACCTTCCTAGCCGGCCCCGGCCTGTCCCAGCTAGGTGGCCTGGCACCTTCCTAGCCGGCCCCGGCCTGTCAAGCCAGGCAGCCCCGACACCTTCCAACCGGCCCCGACCTATCCATGCCAGGCGGCCCCAGCACCTTCCTAGCCGGCCCCGGCCTGTCCCAGCCAGTCGGCCCTGGCACCTTCCAGCCGGCCCCGGCCTGTCCCAGACAGTCGACCCCGGCACCTTCCAGCCAGCCCCGGCCTATCCCAGCCAGGCAGCCCCGACACCTTCCTAGCCGGCCCCGGCCTGTCCCAGCCGGGCGGCCCCGGCACCTTCCTAGCTGGCCCCGGCCTGTCAAGCCAGGCAGCCCCGGCACCTTCCTAGCCGGCCCCGGCATGTCCAAGCCAGGCGGCCCCGGCACTTTCCAACCGGCCCCGGCCTGTCCCAGCCAGAAGGCCCCGGCACCTTCCAGCCGTCCCCGGCCTGTCCCAGCCAGGCGGCCCCGGCACCTTCCCAGCCGGCCCTGGCCTATCACAGCCAGGCGGCCCCGACACCTTCCCAGCCGGCCCCGGCCTGTCCCAGCCAGGTGGCCCCGGCATCTTCCCAGCCGGCCCCGGCCTGTCGCAGCTAGGCGGCCCCGGCACCTTCCTAGCCAGCCCCAGCATGTCCCAGCCAGGCGGCCCCGGCACCTTCCAGCCGGCCCCGATATGTCCAAGCCAGGCGGCCCCGGCACCTTCCTAGCCGGCCCCGGCCTGTCCAAGCCAGGCAGCCCCGGCACCTTCCAGCCAGCCCCGGCATGTCCCAGCCAGTCGGTCCCGGCATCTTCCAGCCGGCCCCGGCCTATCGAAGCCAGGCAGCCCCGGCACCTCCCTTCTCTGGTGGAACAGGACCCACCAACCAGTTGCGGCCACCAACCTTGATGGGACTTGACCTGCAGTCCTAACATATCAAAGAAGGAAGCAAGCTCTGCCATTGCTGCCATGACCTTAAATGCTCTGACAAAGTGGTTGAACCCCATGCCTCACAGACGTCAGCTCTGACACTTCACCCATCAAGGTCATCATTACAAGGCCTCAACCACTCAAGCCAGACAAACTCTTAAGCGCCTATAAGATGGGTAAGAGGGACTCCCGACCAGGTAACATGCTTATGACACCCCTTAACGCTCACAATGAGAGATCTCTCTCTCTCTCGGAGCCATCTCTCTCTTTCTCTTTCGAGCTTCCTCAAGCTCACGGCTGATGCCCATACCACTGACTTGAGCGTCGGAGGGTCCCCATCGGAATCTTTGGCCTCCGGGACTTGCTTGCAGGCGCGAGGAGCTCGCTGGAGGAGGCGACCGTATGCTCGAGGCCGGTGATTTGGCGTCATCAGATTGGCGCGCTAGGAAGGGGGGGAATAAGAGAGATTTCAAATCAGCAATCGACAACTCCTCCTTCCCCGAGCACTTAAACAATGGTGAAGACCCATGCGCAAGAGGTCTCCACCAGCTACGCTGGGGGGCAGCGTCAAGTCTTTGGTATTGATGCACGCCCGGAAGGTCCTCACCAATCATTTCGGGAGGCATCCATGTCATACTGAGCAACAAGGGACCATTCTCTCTGCTCCTCACTCACCACCAACCTCAGCTGCTTTCATCAACCAGAGGCGGACTGCAGCATGGGTCGAAGAATAATTTCCAAAATGGATGAACTTGAGACATTATTCGTTATCTCAAGGATTTATGGGCATGTCAATTTTTGGTGGTAGTAAGCCGAGAGCCAAACCGAGCCTAGGACCTTTTACGGATTTCGTTCTAGCTGCTCTCAAGCTTCAGCACCGAGGGCAATCAATCTCTTCAAAGAAAGAGCTAGGCAAAGGGGCCTCCCAGCAACATCTTCTCCTAATCGTCCACCCTTAGTGGACTCTCCCGGCCGCTCATCTTCAATGACCGCCGACTGTCGAGGCTTTCCTCAACGGACTATAGCTTTGTCCTGGTTTTCAGCTTCTTCCCGGCCACAGGCATCTCGTCCTGGTCTCCAATGCGAGGGGAGGCCCAAGTAAGGGCAATGACACTTCCAATCCGACCAACATGACTCCCTGGGGGGCAGGTCACCAGCGAACTGAAGTGCTCAAATCCACAAAAGAAAAACAGGGGGTGCTACAAGAGCTAAGTATGCTGCACCTAATACAATTTCCATTCATTGATACTTAAAAATGACATGCAGGGAAGACCAACCTCGTGTTGGCATCCCAGAAGCCCAATGTACCATTGGCACCGAAGACCGATGTACCATCAGATCCAAAAGCTCGACTCCGGTCGGCAATCAAAACCCGATGTACCATCGGCGCTAAAGCCCGATGCCAGCTCGGTTAAAAAAGGCTCCTGACGACTTTCAACTCTCAGGTCGCCCTTCGGGGTTAAAAAAGGCTCCTGACGACTTTCAACTCTCAGGTCGCCCTTCGAGGTTAAAAAGGCTCCTGACGACTTTCAACTCTCAGGTTGCCCTTCGGGGTTAAAAAGGCTCCTGACGACTTTCAATTCTCAGGTCGCCCTTTGGGGTTAAAAAGGCTCCTGACGACTTCAACTCTCAGGTCGCCCTTCGGGGTTAAAAAAGGCTCCTAATGACTTTCAACTCTCAGGTCGCCCTTCGGGGTTAAAAATGCTCCTGACGACTTTCAACTCTCAAGTCGCCCTTCGGGGTTAAAAAAGGCTCCTGATGACTTTCAACTCTCAGGTCTCCCTTCGGAGTTAAAAAGGCTCCTGACGACTTTCAACTCTTAGGTCGCCCTTCGGGGTTAAAAAGGTTCCTGACGACTTTCAACTCTCAGGTCGCCCTTCGGGGTTCAAAAGGCACTCAATGCCCTCAACTTTGCCTCAGCAATACAAAGCCCTGGGCCAGCCAGGCATGAAGCCCGACGCCCGTCGGCACATGAAGCCCTCCACCAGCCAGGCATGAAGCCCGACGCCCGTCGGCACATGAAGCCCTGCACCAGCCAAGCATGAAGCCCGACGCCCATCAGCACATGAAGCCATGCACCAGCCAGGCATGAAGCCCGACGCCCATCGACACATGAAGCCCGACGCCCACAGGCACATGAAGCCCTGCACCAGCCAGGCATGAAGCCCGATCCCCGTCAGCACATGAAGCCCTGCACCAGCCAGGCATGAAGCCCGACGCCCGTCGGCACATGAAGCCTGATGCCCGCTGGCATATGAAGCCCTGCACCAGCCAGGCATGAAGCCCGACGCCCATCGGCACATGAAGCCCGACGCCCGCCGGCACATGAAGCCCTGCACCAGCCAGTCATGAAGCCTGATGCCCGTCGACACATGAAGCCCAATGCCCGCCGGCACATGAAGCCTTGCACCAGCCAGGCATGAAGCTCGACGCCTGTCGGCACATGAAGCCCTGCACCAGCCAGGCATGAAGCCCGACGCCCGTCGGCACATGAAGCCCAATGCCCATTGGCACATGAAGCCCTGCACTAGCCAGGCATGAAGCCCGATACCCATCGGCATATGAAGCCCTGCACCAGCCAGGCATGAAGCTCGACGTCCGTCGGCACATGAAGCCCGACGCCCGCCGGCACATGAAGCCCTGCACCAGCCAGGCATGAAGCACGACGCCCGTCGGCACATGAAGCCCTGCACCAGCCAGGCATGAAGCCCGACGCCCGTCGGCACATGAAGCCCTGCATCAGGCGAGGATCATCCACTTGGGAGATAACACCCCTTTCGTCTTGCTGGGGTAGGCCCGCTTCGTCTCAGGGGCGAGGGGGCATCTGATGTGGCTGATCCAACACCGTTAGAGAATTGTGAAGGAAGCTGACAAGGCCCATCTCGACCTCTGCGTCGGTCACCCACGTCCAAGCTACATGGGCCACTCTCCCCGAGACCCCCCCGTCGGTCTCGGGGTCCATCCACAGCATCCTACCCCGAGACCCCCCGTCGGTCTCGGGGTGCATCAACACCATCCTACCCCGAGACCCCCCATCGGTCTCGGGGTGCATTCACATCATCCTACCCCGAGACCCCCTGTCGGTCTCGGGGTCCATTCATATTATCCTACCCCGAGACCCCTCGTCGGTCTCGGGGTCCATTCACAACATCCGAAGGCCGACACCTCCAAGACCGACGGCTCCATGACCGACGGCCCCAAGATGGTCGGCCCCAAAGGCCGACACCTCCAAGACGGTCGGCCCCAAAGGCCGACACCTCCAAGACCGGTACCTCCAAGGCCGGCACCTCCAAGACCGACAGCTCCAAGGCCGACAGCTTCAAGCCGGCCCCGGCACCTTCTAGCCGGCCTCGGACTGTCCAAGCCAGGCGGCCCCGGCACCTTCCAGCCGGCCTCGGCCTGTCCCAGCCAGGCGGCCTCGGAACCTTCCCAGCCGGCCCCGGCCTGTCCCATCCAGTCGGCCCCGGCCTGTCCCAGCCAGGCGGCCTCGGCACCTTCCCAGCCGGCCCCGGTCTGTCCCATCCAGTCGGCCCTGGCACCTTCCAGCCGGCCCCGGCCTGTCCTAGCCAGGTGGCCCCGGCACCTTCCAGCCGGTCTCGGCCTGTCCAAGACAGGCGGCCTCAGCACCTTCCTAGCCAGCCCTGGCCTGTCCCAGCTAGGCGGCCCCGGCACCTTCCTAGTCGGCCCCGGCCTGTCCAAGCCAGGCGGCCCCGGCACCTTCCAGCCGGCCTCGGCCTGTCCAAGCCAAGCGGCCTCGGCACCTTCCTAGCCAGCCCTGGCCTGTCCCAGCCAGGCAGCCTCGGCACCTTCCAGCCGGCCCCAGCCTGTCCAAGCCAGGCGGCCCCAACACCTTCCTAGCCAGCCCCGTCCTATCAAGCCAGGCGGCCCCGGCACCTTCCTAGCCGGCCCTGGCCTGTCCCAGCCAGGCGGCCCCGGCACCTTTCCAGCCGGCCCCGGCCTGTCGCAGCCAGGCAACCCCGGCACCTTCCTAGCTAGTCCCGGCCTGTGAAGCCAGGCGGCCCCGGCACCTTTCTAGCCGGCCCAGGCCTGTCCAAGCCAGGCGGCCCTGGCACCTTCCCAGCCCACCCCGACCTATCGCAGCCAGGTGGCCCCGACACCTTCCCATCCGGCCTCGGCCTGTCCCAGCCAGTCGGCCCCGGCACCTTCCTAGCCGGCCCCGGCATGTCCCAGCCAGGCGGCCCCGGCACCTTCCAGCCGGCCCTGGCATGTCCAAGCCAGGCGGCCCCGGCACCTTCCTAGTCGGCCCCGGCCTATCCAAGCCAGGAGGCCCCGACACCTTCCAACCGGCCCCGACATGTCCCAGCCAGTTGGCCCCGGCATCTTCCAGCCGGCCCCGGCCTGTTCAAGCCAGGCGGCCCTGGCACCTCCCTTCTTCGGTGGAACAGGACCCACCAACCAGTTGCGGCCACCGACCTAGATGGGACTTGACTTGCAGTCCTAACATATCAAAGAAGGAAGCAAGCTCTGCCATTACTGCCATCACCTTAAATGCTCTGACAAAGTGGTTAAACCCCATGCCTCACAGACGTCAGCTCTGACACTTCACCCATCAAGGTCATCATTACAAGGCCTCAACCACTCAAGCCAAACAAACTCTTAAGCGCCTATAAGATGGGTAAAAGGGACTCCCGACCAGGTAACACGCTCAGGACACCCCTTAATGCTCACAACGAGAGATCTCTCTCTCGGAGCCATCTCTCTCTTTCTCTTTCGAGCTTCCTCAAGCTCACGGCTGATGCCCAGACCACTGACTTGAGCGTCGAAGTGTCCCCGCCGGAGTCTCCGGCCGTCGGGACTTGCTTGCAGGCACGAGGAGCTCGCTGGAAGAGGCGACCGCATGCTCGAGGCCGGTGATTTGGCGTCATCAATAATAGAAAGGTTAAATAAATCTTTTACCACCAGTAGCTTGTTGAGATAGATTCCCAACTCCAAGATAGACTTCCTTGTTGAGACAGACTTCCTTGTTGAGATATATTCCAGCACTTGCAGCAACAGGATCTTCAACAATCGAATAGATCTTTTAGTATTTGGATTTTTGTTTTCTGCCTTCTCTATTTTTCTTTTTTTTCTTAGCCTATATATATATATATATATATATATATATGATATTTTTTTATCCGTTAGGCTTTGTTACCGTTTAAATCAAAACTTTAGCGCAATAAAAGAATTCAATGCATGCTCTGCGCAACGTCTCCAACGTTTCCAAGGTCCCATGCACCTTTAATGTTTCCCCTTTTATTTTTTATCTTTTTTCTTTTTTTAAAATGGTCAAAAGTCAACAGTTGTTAATTCTGATCTTCTTTAATTTGCAATGTAATTACTTCCCACATATTTTAACAATCGTATAGTTTATAAGATATTGATGTATAGGCCGTGTCCACCATGACAAGGGGTTTTGAGATTGCAAGGGACCCTAAATGCGAATATTTGTTGCAAGTTCTAGCAGAAGGAATGCTTTCCTTTGTTCCAAGTTATATACCTTTGGACTTGCCGAGCCATGGAGATGGCCAAAATAGGTTCCTTCCTTTTATGACGCACATCTGCAATCCATCCTTATACAGTTCTTATCATGATATGCCTATCTTTATATCTTCTTGTAAAGATGCGTTTGACATCCTTTTGAAAGTCTATAAAAGGAGATCAATCTGAAGAGTTATATTCATTCAATTACTTTCAATTAATCTGTTTTTCCCTTGTTGTCCAAGTTCCTAGCTACTCTTTAGTTTCAATCTCGAGATCTTTTCCGTTCCTAATTAATTAGTTGTCAACTTCTACTCTCCAAGATTTGTGTGATATATCCATTCAAACGACACCACATATAATTTCTTTCTTGTCACGAGGGACGTCCTACGCTTGGCCACTTGCCAAAGAACAAGACACTTTGGAAATGCCTGGGGGCTTCTTTAATAATGATTTGATTTTACCTATCAATTAATCCACATTAACATTTCAAAATGTTCTCGATCGCCAATTAAATTCAGTTATGTTGCAGGTGAGTATCCGAGGTGCCCCGCACATATATGGTTCTGGTGTTAAAAGAGGCAGTAAAGTAGGGGGTGCCTTGACGCGGCAAGGTTATAGCGACAAATCAATGCAGTGAGGAGAAAAGAGCAGCTCGATCGGGTGCCAAAGTGGTAAGAAAACAGTGTTAGTTCAGCTACCTCCCATCCATCGATCCATCCATCCATCCATCAAGGACGAAGCAGCGTTTTCGTGGTAGGGAAGCAGGTGCTGCTGCTTTTGCTTTCAGGTTGCATGCAGCCAGTCAGTCAGGTGAAGACCGCAAAGAAAGAGAGGGCCGGGGTTTGGGGGAGTTGCATGGGAGGGGATAGGAATCCACCCATTAATTAAAGTGAGAGAAGGCCCAAAAATAGAAGAGAGAGTCAGTGACCAGGAGAAACCGGAGAGAGATACGAGTGGTGGCCAGTGAAAGTGACCCAGCCCAGCCCCCTGCCCTCGAATAAAGACGTCTTCCTCCACCCAACGCTCCTCTCTAGAACCATCCACTTCCCCTGCATGGGATCGGTCAGGAGGAGCAAAGTAAGACAGCAGCTAGCCTTGGAAATTATGAGGGGAGAAATTTTGGGAGGGATCGAGATGGATGTCGCTTCCTCCGAAGGTGTCAGATCGGGAGAAGCGTACGTGGAGAGTTATTGAGGGGAAAACAACGTATGAAGCGAACAGCAACAATGAGCACTGGCCTTTCCCCAAACAAATTAACCAAGGAAAAGCCAATTAACTTCACGTAGGATAAATAACGGTGTTGATTATAAATGATAAGTCCTTTTTCAAAAAAAAAAATCATAGCATAACATGACTCCAAATGTTACTGCTTTTTTTCTCACGCCATCGGTTCGGTATCCCACGTGTTTCCATCCCCTTCATCTCCGTATAGTGAAAACTTGGTTGGAAAGCCCCGCTTGGTCACCCTCGATCGTTTCTTTTAATTAGTTTTAGGTTTCTTCTCTCCGTTGGCTTGCTCTATGCAACAATGCCACGTTACATCGGTATAAATGCACGCAGTTTGAGGGGTTGCTTTTTACCGTGACCGCCGACGGTGGAGTCGCCACCGTGAACATCCACCCTACCGTGAAGGTGACGGTGTTTGAGACGGAGAACTTCTACGACCCAAGAACGGACACCATGGAGCACTTCTTTGATATGTTCAAAGACTCTCCGGCTTTGAAAAAGTGAGGGGAAAAGTTAGAGAGCAAGTCCAGATGATAGGTGTGTTAGTGCTAGATGCTAGGGCAATATAACAGTCAATATCGATCGATACTTTGATAGCTCCCTCAACAAAGGCCGCTCGGAATGACTGAGATTTGGAGGAAGGCCCATCCCAGGGCCAAAGTCATTTTCTTTGGAAGTTGGATATGAATGGTCTTCCTACATAGCAGGACAAATTTTAACTATTCAACTTGTCTATGGCCGTTGTATTGACGAGGAGTAAAGAAGAGCACGTCTTCTTAATTTACTTGCCCTAAGTCATGCATGCAAGTTGGTGTGGCCCTAACTATTCAATATGCTGGATTTCGTTACTACAATCCCAAAAGACTTGAGCATGAGGTTTATCCACTCTATATGTCGTGTCTTTTTATGGTTAATTTGGAAGGCCAGAAATGAGTTCATTGTTTAGCATTTGATCGAGTCAGCCAAAATTTTCTTTTATGAATCATCATAAAAGCTGTCATTTATTTTTAACATTGGTTAATTTGTTCTTCATGTTTTTTTGTGGATCTCTCTCTCTCAAGTCACTCTAATTTCTTAGCAGCCCTCCTTATTATCAGGTATCTTAAAAATTAATTTTGATGATCCAGTAAAAAATAATGAGGCTGGTGTTACATTTTTTTTTATTAGAAATTACTTGGAGAAGATATTACTGGTAGAATCAATACCCATAAAGGACCCACCACGAAGTCAAACCTCCCAAGCATGAGCTAGCGTACGTACAGCCCTCTCCTCATGAGTTGACTTTGTTTTAAATAAAAATTTTATATTTTTATTAAAAAATTAAGTGCAATTTGTTAGAAGAACGCCATCTGCAGGTACATCGCTTAATAAATGATGCATGAATAATTTCGTACTTTATTGAATATTTAACTTTTTAAAAGCAATAAATAATAAATTTAATAATTGTGAACGTGTTATTAATTGAAAATTAAAATCTGATGGTCTCTCGTCCTGCTTTTATTTTATAGTCTTATTATTCTGCAATTTAAAGCCCTAAACGGCCGTTTTTCCCACCGTCCATGCAGCCATCGAGACGATGCTGTGGTCCATCGAGTGGGGCATCGCCGATCGAGCTGGTGAACCACCCGGAGATCCAGCGCAAGCTCCGGTGCGAACTCGACACCGTGCTCGGCCCCGGCATCCCGATCACCGATCCCGACATCCACAATCTCCCCTACCTCCAGGCCGTCATCAAGGAGACCCTCCGCCTCCGCATGGCCATCCCGGCCCCCTCCTCGTCCCCCACATGAACCTCCAGGTCCTCCACGACGTCAAGCTCGGCGGCTACGACATCCCCGCCGAGAGCAAGATCCTCGTCAACTTTTTTGATCTCTTCAATTTTGTTTATTTTTATAGTTGTTGCCATTCCATGTATAAATTGAATGGCGGAAAGGAAATTCAAGAAAAGATTTCCATGTGTAGAGTGAATGCATGCAAGCCAGAAGGAATACTTTATAGTTGGCTCATGTTAAGAGATGCTGGAGATTTCTCCACAGTCCAGCGTGGCAAGCATGCATTGCCCTCCGAGCATGCATGGCTCGCCTCAACCACGTGGAGACCGTGGACCGCGGCCACCCGCCATGAGCCCCGCCCCAAACGGCGAGGCCTGCACGCCACCTAGGACAAGCTTGTGAACAATAGTCCGCCACCCCACCTCCGATCCCCCTTTTCCCCTCCCAACCCTACCGCAAGCTGAAGGCATCTCTCCTTGTCGACATATAGATATCTCGGCCCCAGATGAGAGCGACAAGGCCGGAACCCCACTTCCTCTCCGGTGTATAAATTACACGGAAGAGCCAAGTCCCTCTTCACTCCTCGCTCCAAAGCCCCCAAGGTCCTACATTTGGTACTACCTCTTTATTCCATATCTGTCTTCTTTCCTCCACTCCAATGGCTGTTGTCGCCATTGGGAAGTCGTCTCCTTTTGGTTTAGTCCTTGCAGAGACCCGTGACGGCGCGTTTGACGATTCGGTCTACCGAGAAAATAATGGCGATGGTAATGACGACGACGATGATAATGTTGTCGCACCTGCGGCCTAATGATTGCAGCTGAGAATTTAGAAGTTTACGATGAGGTCATAGTAGTAGCGTGTAGTTGGTGCTTTATTTTATCTTACGTGGGTATGACTCTGGTTGTCTAAGTTTCTAAAATAATGCTTTTTGTTAGGTTAGTATATATGGAGGTAGTTTCAGATGAAAAAAGAGGGGCTTCATCCTCTTTAAGTACAATATTTTGTCGCGTTTTATATGTACTCGATGAACATGATTTAATATTAATTAGTATGTTGCCGTCACCATTAATTAGCTCTGTGAACTCCATTAAGTCCCTGTCTCTATCTTGTGTGCGTATGTGAAAACTCCATTAAGTCTCTCTGTGTGTGCGAAGCGAATGTGTTTTGAGCCAACTATAAAGTATTCATCTAAAATATTGTTAAGCGAATATGTGTTTTGATATTTAACCATGAATGGATGCATTGAATTAGAGATGCATGCAATGCTCATGTTAAGAGATGCTGCAGTGATGTAATTTTTCAGGAATGTAATGGGTTGACCTCCTAGCAAATTCGGCCAATATAAATTCGAGACCATGAAATTGCCATGCTGCATCTTTTTGAGAATGTTATGGAAAGTTGTAGTCATTTGTCATATGATGTTTCTGAATAAATGATGGTTGTCATGAGTTAAATCAACATATATGAGAAGCAAAGATTATTACATAAGTGAAAGGTGGAGAATGTTGTATTTATTATTTTTCCTTTACTTTTTTCTTTTTTCCTTTGAGCAATATTGTGGAGATGCTACCACCAGGGTTCATATTTTTTGTCCTCTCCAACTCGTGCTAACGAGCTGAGCAAATGTTAGTCGGTGAAACAAACAGAGGTGCAGCATTAGGGGCATTGGTTCCCATACTGCTAATATTCTCACTTAAGAATGCCTAATGATGAGGTTATGATAATATTCAGTTAGTATTCTGGTTCTAGTATGATACGTTATTGAGGATCATGTGTGAAGTTTAGTCTTGTTGGGATTGTTTCCAACTCAGATTATTTTAGAAAGATAAATCAAGGAAGAAGAAGGGTTTTCTCTTAAGAATAAAATTGATCTCTTTTTTTTCATTAAGCACATCACCATATAAATATTATTTCTTATTTATACGGGTAAGCATAATCCTCTTATGATCTTATCCATCTAAGGCTATCCTATAAAATCATAAAAAGATAGGCTCATTATTTAAAAAACTAACCCAAACTAAATAAAATACTAACAAACTAACAACCATTATCTTTTAACACTCCCCTTTAATGGTTGTTCTTGGATACCCATGAGATCTCTAAAGTGTATGAATTTATCCTTGGGTAGTGCCTTGGTGAAGATATCTGCAATTTGGTCTTCAATCTTCACATACTTGACTTTAATTTCTTTTTCTTCTACCACACCTCTAATGAAATGATACTTGATTTTGATATGCTTGGTGCGACTGTGATATATAGGATTCTTTATAATAGAAATAGTAGATTTATTGTCACATAGCATAGTAGTAGCTTCTTCTTGCTTTTCACCCATATCTTCAAGTATTTTTCTCAACCAAATTATTTGTTGTGCTGCCAAAGTTGTTGAAACATATTCTGCTTCAGAAGAAGATAATGCCATTGTATCTTGCTTCTTAGATGCCCAAGATATGATACCTAATCCATAAAAGAATGCATATCCTGATGTGCTTTTCAGGTCATCAATACTTCCAACCTAATCACTATCACAAAACCCAAATAACTTTACAGTATCATCCTTGTTTCTGTCATACATGATCCCATAATCTTTAGTACCTTTGATGTATCTTAAGACTCTTTTTGCTTGTCCAAAGTGAATATTACTTGGCTTTTGCATAAATCTGGAAAGTAAACTTGATGCAAACATTATGTCTGGCCTTGTAATTATTAGATATAATAAGCTTTCAATAATGCTTCTATATAATTGTGCATTTGCTTCACCACTTTCATCTTCTTTCATCAACTTATCATTTACCACAAAAGGTGTTTTCACACTATTGCAATTTTTCATGTTGAATTTTTTGAGAATGCCTTCTACATATTTCTTTTGACTGATAAATATACCATTTTTTCTTTGACTTATTTTAATTCACAAAAAATAATGAAGCAAACCCATATCATTCATTTCATATCTTCTCATCATATCATTTTTGAAAGTCAAGATCATTTTCTCATTGTTACTAGTAATAATTAAATCATCAATATAAAGAGAGACAATGAGAATATTGTTACCTTGCTTCTTCACATAAAGTGTTGGTTCACTTAAACTTTTTAGAAAACCTTTTTCATTGAAGTAGGTGTCAATTTGAGAGTACCATGCTCTGGATGCTTGCTTCAGCCCATATAATGCTTTCTTCAACTTGTATACCTTGTTTTCTTGACCTTTGATGATGAAGCCTTGAGGTTGTTCAACATAAATTTCTTCTTCTAATACTCCATTCAAGAATGCAGACTTTACATCTAGTTGATGTAGTTTTCAACTTTTATTAGCTGCTATAGAAATAAGAGTTCTAATTGTATCATGTCTAGCAACAGGTGCAAAAGTTTCTTGATAATCAATACCAGGTAATTGAGAGTATCCCTTTGCTACTAATCTTGCTTTATGTTTTTGAATGGTACCATCTGGATTATGTTTTGTTTTGTAGATCCACTTCAAGCCAATGACTTCCTTATCACTTGGTTTCTTTACTAATTCCCAAGTTTTATTCTTCTCAATCATATTAATTTCTTCCTGCATTGCTTTGTTCCACACTTCTTCATGCATAGCATTTTCATAAGTTTCAGGCTTAATCATACAGAAATTACAAGAAGAATAAATGTCACTTAACCTTCTTGTTGAGAAATTATTAAAACATAATTGCCCCAACTTTATTGATTTTGATGATTTCCAAAAGCCATGAGTATTTTAAAGGAAACAATGAGTTTATTTATAAAAAACCTTGAGCTTATTCAAAATGAAAGCAATGGACTCTCAATGTTTATATTCACTGAGTTTTTGAATCAATTTGATAAAGAAGTTTCAAGTTCTATACTTAAAGATTTCAAAAAGGAATTCTTTACATGTTATATATCAATCTATGATTTCTTGAAATATATCTTGAATCCATGCTTAGTGTCATATTTAATGTATTCAAGTCACATTTATATTTAAATTTATTTGGGACAAGTTTTAAAGTCTATCAGAACATTTTTCTGATTTTTGTATCGCTCCCGAGCTGACTCAAGGGTTTCCGAGTCGACTCCCCAAATATATGTTTTTCATTGTTGTCCTGAGTCGACACTTGAGTTTTCAAGAGTCGACCCCTGAACCTTCGCGAGCCGACTCATGGACTGTGCGAGCCGACTCGACTCAGACGGCAGAAAGGCTCATTTTTGAGCACTTCTCGAGTCGACTCCCCGCATATCGCGAGTCGACCCCTAAAAGTTAGGCGTTTCTGGAATCGACTGTGCGAGCCGACTCCTACAAAGCTCGAGTCGACTCCTCGAAATCTGGACGTGATTTTTCACGATGACACATCAGCTCCAACGGTAAGATTTTTAAGTAACGGCTATTTTTCTTTGTCTCTAACGGATATAATTTTGCAGAATCTATAAATAGAGGAGCTCTTTTCAAATCAAAAGGATGAATAGAAAATCAAAAAGAGAGAAAAGAATATCTTTCAAAAGAGGGAAAAACAGAGCCTTATTGGAAAAATCTTCTAGTTCAAAATAGAGTGATTCAAAAGGAGTGAAATCAAAGAGGAAGTTTCATCTACTCCAGATCATCAATCCACAAGAGCCAAAAGAAAATCCAAAAGCTTTTCAAAGATCAACTCGAAGGATTTTCAATATTCAACAAAAGGAGAAAAAGCTTCATCTCAACTTCAAAGTTTTCAAACGGTCAAGAATCTTACTGAGGCCTGATTCAATACTTCAAGAGGAGTTAAAGAGGAGAAGGAAGAAAGCCAAAGCCACAACCATCTGCAATCTTATCAGGCTTTTCTAACCCTTTTTTTTTTATACTTCATTTGTATATTTGCTCAAGGGGAGCATTTCTATATTTAAACTCTGTTATCTTGGTTGTTTGCTGATTCAATAAGTGGATTGAATTAGAGGAGGTTATTATACCTCGTTGCAAGCCGGAGTGCTTGTCTTGGGTTAGTTGTGAGCCCGTGAAAAACAACGTGTAGGGTTTTGTGCTGGTAAGCCCGAGTAAAACCGACTGGGTTCGTTGTGCACCCGGGAAAACAACAAGTTTGAGTTGTGAACTTGTAAAACAACTCGGCTGTAATCGAAGAGATTATAGTGTGGACCCAAGTGAATCTTGGGAGTGGACGTAGGTGTTGGTTGCACCGAACCACTATAAAATTATCTTGTGTTTGTCGTGCTATATTTTCTCTCTCTATCTTTCTTTATTATTTGCTTGTGTATTGATTTACGTTAGCCTCTCACTTGCACATTTTGCTAACTAATCAACTAAAGTTAAAAAGACTTAAATTTTTAAGAACCCAATTCACCCCCCCCCCTCTTGGGTTGCCATCTGGGCCAACACTTCTCATTTTTATAAGAGTAGAACTTGAAGATGGACTTGAAGTAGTTTGTGGTGAACCTTCAACATTATTTTCTTCATTTTGAGCATCATGAATTTCTTCATCTAGAGAAATAATATTTTCTTCAACTTTCTTTTGCTTCCAATCCCAAGTAACTTTTTCATTGAAAATAACATCTCTTCTTATGATCACTTGATTCTGTTTCAAGCTGAAAAGTCTGTAACCTTTTGATTTAGAACTGTATCCAACAAAGATACACTTTTTACTTACTTCATCAAGTTTATGTCTCCTTTCCTTTGGAATATGTGCACAACACACACATCCAAAGATTTTGAAATGCTTCACTGAAGGCTTTCTACTATGCCAGGCTTCAAATGGTATCATATTTTGAAGAGCTTTTGTTGGACATCTATTCATCAGATAAACTGCTGTATTTATTGCTTCTTCCCAATAAGAATTTGGAAGGCCTTTGTCTTTGAGCATAGATCTAGACATCTCAACAATAGTACGATTCTTTCTTTCTGCAACACCATTTTGCTCTGGTGTATAGCTAACAGTCAATTGTCTTTGTATACCATCATCTTCACAAAATTTCTCAAATTCATTTGAATTGCATTCACCACCTCTATCACTTCTCAGCACCTTGATATAATGCCCACTTTGTCTTTCCACAAGATTTTTAAACTTCTTAAAGATAAGAAATGCCTCTGATTTATGTCTCATAAAATATACCCATGTCATCCTTGAATAGTCATCAATAAAAAATAATAAAGTAGATGTTACCTGCATGAGAAGGAGTTTTTATAGGTCCACATATGTCAGTATGAATAAGCTCCAATGGTGCTTTGGCTCTCCATACATGCTCTTTTGGAAATGCCTCTCTATGTTGTTTTCCAAGTGCACATCCTTCACAAGGTTCTTCCTTATCATGTATTGTTGGTAGACATACACCATATTCTTTTGATGTAGACTTCTCAAGCTTTGAAAATTTAAGTGCCCAAACCTTTTGTGCCATAGCCATGACTCATCATTTACCTTCATCTTCCATGCAGCATCCTTTGCATAGTACAAAATAAGAGAAAAACTTATATTTTTCTCTATCTTAATATTTGCCATAAGTTGCTTTTTCATCCCTTTGTCATATAACTTGCAAACATTATTTTTAAAGTGTACCATATGCCCATGCTCAATCAGCTGTCCAACACTCAAGAGATTTTGCTTCAAATATGGAATAAGTAAAACATCATGAATGAATTTTCTTTCTTTCTTGGTATTGATTTCAATTGTGCCTTTGCCTCTTGCTTGGACTAATGCACCATTGCCCACCTTCACTTGTAAAATTAAAGAACTGTCAATATCCACAAAAATAGACTTATCACCAGTCATGTGATTGCTGCAACCACTGTCAAGATACCACATATTATTACTTTGCTCTTTTGTAGTTTGACATGCATATAGTGTGCTTTGCTGACCTTCATTTTCTTCTGAGAAGTGTGCTTGCTCACTTGCTTTGTATCTGTAATCTTTTTGAACATGTCCAAACTTTTTACGATTATAACATTGGGGTTTGCCCCTAAATCAACAATCTTTTTCAGCATGAGAAGACATTTTACATATGTTACACCTTTGTTGAGTACTCTCATCATATTGCCTTTTTGAAAAATTATTTCTTTATATTTCTCTACCTCTTTCTTTCATATTTCTTCCTCTTCCCCTATTTTGGTTTTTACCTCTGAATGACTCTCTTTTGACTGAAGCATGACTAGATGATTCTTTTTGAGAATTTTTATCAACCACTTTGAGTTTAGATTGAATGGTACTTTCAATTGATGATTCTTTTTGCCTAAACAATCTTTGCTCATGAGCTTCAAGAGATCCAATTAATTCATGAACACTTAATTCAGAAAGATCTTTAGATTCTTTAATAATTGCAACTATTGTATCAAATTTTAGAGATAAACTAGCCAAGATTTTTTCACATATTCTTCGCTCGGTGATGGTTTCACCATAGCTCTTCATTTGATTAACAGTCTCCATAATTTTGGAGAAGTAATCCTTCAATTTTTTATTTTCTTGCATTCTCAAATTATCTAATTCTCTTCTTAGAGTTTGAAGTTTGATAGCTCTTACCTTTATGTTGCCTTGAAATTCCTCCTGCAAGATATCACATGACTCCTTTGATTTGGTGGCTCTAATAATTCTAGGAAAAATTTTCTCAGATACAGCTTGTTGAATAAAGAACAAAGCTTTGGCATCCTTCTTTTTGTAGTCCTTCAGTTGCTCCTTCTGATTATTTGTTGGATTAACTGGGTCTTCATACCCGTTCTCAACTAGATCCCATACTTCTTGTGAAATAAAAAGGGTCTTCATCTTGATACTCCAATAATCATATTTTTTCTATCAAAAATAGGGATAGACGGCTGATGATATTCATACCAATATTGTTTGGGGTTGCCATGAATGATACCAATATTTTTTTTTGGCTTTCCTTTTCTTTTCTACTTTTTCACCAACCAAAAATATTTTCACCAACCAAAAGATTGTGATATGTACCTGTTCACGCCTTCTTTGGAAACTCGTGGATGAGAAGTCAATCCCATATTTCTCTCGCCAAAAAAAAAACAACCAGGAGAGCACGTCTTCGAACAGCTGCTGGTTATGCTTTTCATCTTCTTGGCCAAAGGAAGGATGAAGAAGATCATACGGATTTGCAGAAGGCGCGATCACTTTCTGGACGGAGACTAATGGGTTTCACAAGGAGTCACTGGCCACTCTTGACGAGTTCCAAGAACAAGTGTCAGATCTCTTGTTTTTTTCTAAGGAAAGGTTTCAGGAGGCACTAACTCCAAGTGCTTATGCTTTTGCCTTGGTGGAACAACATGGTAACAGTGAGACTCTTACTATTAAACTTCTGTGGTGCGATGCGAATGGAAGTAACTCCACGGAGATTAACGAAGATCTTCAAAGCCGGCAAATCACGAACTGTTGTGACCGCCGGGATTTTTGTTATTGGTTGGGTGCAACTTTCGCAAGGGAACCAGGCTCTGATACCAATTTTTATTGGGATTGTTTTCAACTCAGATTATTTTGGAAAGAGAAATCAAGGAAGAAGAAGGGTTTTCTCTCAAGAAAAAATTGATCTCTTTTTTTTCATTAAGCACATCACCATATAAATATTGTTTCTTGTTTATACGGATAAGCATAATTCTCTTATGATCTTATCCATCTAAGGCTATCCTATCAAATCACAAAAAGATAGGCTCATTATTTAAAAAACTAACTCAGACTAAATAAAATACTAACAAACTAACAACCATTATCTTTTAACAAGTCTGACATGAAATAACTGGTTGGAACATAAGAAACATTAGTATAGATAATTAGGTTCAAAACTAAACTTAAATTTTAAATTGAATCAGGTTTAGATCAAATTTTCCTTCTCTCCAATAAACAAGTAGTATTAAAGTCATGATAGCTTTTGGAGAGTGAGCAGCTCTTGGAATAGAACAGGCAGCATGTTTTGATGAAGCATGATTCAGAAGAGGAAGATTTTGGACTAGAGTAGTAACATGCAGAGTACTCATGAGAATTAAACTTGGAGGTTTATTAGGTCTTGGATTAAGCTAATAAGTAGTGTTCTCAAAATTAGGCTTGGAGTTTGTTTGGAGTGTATTGGATTAAGCTTAGAATCTCATAATATTAATCCCACAAAATATTGGTGAAAGGTAAAAGGATCGATATAGATGTTTAGAAACAAAGCTTAACAACTTGAACTTCATACTTCTATATCAAGACTTTATGTTGGTTGGACTCCAATCGTCCATTTCTCCCTAATACATGCCCTTTGTATTATATGTTTTGGTTAATTAGTGCTGAGTTTTAATATGAGTAGTTTTAAGTGAAAGGCATAGGATTGGCCACCCCATTTTCAATTCTATGCATGTATGAGAGGGAGGGAGGGAAGCAAGTGTGGCAAGGAGAGAGAGAAGACCCAACCATAGCAAATTACGCGTCCAAATACTTGGGAATGCACCATCCATGACTGAATCTTAGAACCCTTCAACTCTTGAAGGAAACATTTTGATCGACCATGATATATGGAAATCTATTCCAAGCCTAAATCAGACTCTTCTGTCACTTTTGTTTGGCTTTGACACGAACTTCTTTTCAAGGCCAGCACATGTTCTCAGTCATGTTGTTAAGTAAGGTTATACGGTCAAATTTGGCCCTCAAGATTTCAGCAGCTGCACTAATTGTCACAACATAGAAAATAAAAAAAATTTAAATATCAGAGCCCATTGTTGTATGCTAAATATTTAAAACTAGTATAAGCCCTCATGTTATGTCTCCTATCCACCGTTCCAGGTCATGCGGACAAGAATCCCTGCATATTATTCTATAGTAAATGTAATTGCTTAAGGGGAAAAGATGATTCGTCAGACACCATTCTCCCAATGTACTTCCATTTTAATCCTTTCTTTCATGCATTCTCTATTAATAGAATTAACAGCTAGTCAAGGAAGCAGAAATGATAGATTTCAAGGCTGATTTGGTGCTCAGAAATGGAAGATTCTAAGGCTGATTTGATATGCAAAAATGAAAGATTTCATGACTAATTTGGCGAGCCAAAGGACCAGTTAAGTGGAAGTTTTGAATTTAAATTTTGAAATTCAAATTGGCTAACTAAGGGCGCATCAAGGGGAGAATTGTTTAGGCAAAAAATCAGCATCATTGCCATAAGTGTAGAGTATATTGTATATATGCATAGGATTAATAGACATTTATTCTTACCTTACATAATCATGTGTATCTTATTGTAATGGCTGATTTTTAGTCTTGTAATTAGTCCGACAACTTTTATATAAAGTGAGCAACCCTCACAAGAAGGGTATTGAGAACAAAACCTAAATTTGACATGGTATCAGAGCCACAAATTATTTTTGTGGTTTTCTCTTGGCTTGTTTGAATTCTTGATTTCTTGAGGGTTTCTTGGTGACCACAAATTATTTTTGTGGTTTTCTCTTGGCTTGTTTGAATTCTTGATTTCTTGAGGGTTTCTTGGTGACTGTCGGATCTTATTTTTTCTGTTGCTTGATAGCTGTCGATAGATTCTGAAGAGTAACTGTTGTGATTTCTCTACTCTGTCAATTTTTTTATTATGTCTGAAGAAAATTCTATTATTCACCTTAATGGCAAGAACTACGCCAGTTGGGAATTCTAGTTCAGGATGTTTGTGAAAGGGAAGGAGTTATGGGGTCATTTGGATGGGTCTTCTAAGGCTCCAACTGATTCCAAGGAGCTTAGTTTATGGGAAAGCAAGGATGCTAAAATTGCTTCCTGGCTACTCAGCTCTGTTGAACCTCATATGGTCAATAATCTTGTAGGTTCACTACTGTTAAGGAAATGTGGGATTACCTTCGGCAAATTTATTATCAAAATAATTCTGTCCGAAAGTTTCAATTGGAGTTAGACATTGGAAACTATCGCCAGGGGAATCTTTCTATTGAGCAATTTTATTCTGGTTTTATTAATTTATGGAGTGATTATTCTGGATTGGTGCATTCTCAGGTTCCCAAAGAAGCTTTGGCAGCACTACAAGCGGTTCATTCTGAGAGCCAGTGGGATCATTCTTGATGAAGCTCAGACCCGAGTTTGAAAGTGCATGAGCTGGGTTAATCAATCGTACACCTGTCCCCTCTTTGGAGGATTGCTTGGGTGAACTCTTGCGTGAAGAACAGCGTCTTGCCTCACAGCTTGGCCTTGATCAAAATACTGGTGGTTCTGAGATGGTTAATATGGCATACGCTGCTCAAGGTAAAGGACGATCTAGATCTCCATCACAATGTTATAGTTGCAAGGAAATTGGGCATATTGCAAAATATTGCAGCAAGAAATTCTGCAATTATTGCAAGAAGGAGGGTCATATCCTTAAGGATTGTCGTATACGCCCTCAAAATAAATCTACTATTGTTTTTCATATTGCTGTTCAGTCTGCTTTTGTGCCTATGTCTTCCACTCTGCCTACAGTTCCAAGCTCTTCTTCCAACATTATGCCCGAGCAAGTTCAACAGATGATTATTTCTGCCCTTTCTGTTCTTGGTCTCCAAGGAAAGAAACATCTCCTTCCTTCTCCTTGGTTAATTGACTCTGCAGCTTCCAATCACATGACTGAAAGTTTGGTAGCTTTACAAGATGTTCGTAAGTATGATGGTCAGCAACATATTCAGATTGCAGATGGCAGTACTCTTCCCATTACTGTAGTTGGAAATCTGGGGTCTTCCTTTACTGATGTTTTTATGTCTCCTAACTTATCTGCCAATCTCATTTTTGTTGGACAATTAGTAGAAGATAATTGTTCTATTCATTTTGATCGTTTTGGTTGTCATGTGCAGGATCAAGCGTCGGGACAGGAGATAGCGAAGGGGCCTAAAGTGGGACATCTTTTTCCTCTTCAGTCGTTTTCCATTCCTCGTTCAAATTTTGTTGGTTGTTCTGCTATTGCTAATAATAATAGCCATCTTTGGCATAAGAAATTGGGTCATCCCAACTCTGTAATTTTGACACATCTTATGAATCATGGTTATTTGAGTAATACAAATGAGTTTTCTTTCTTTCCTTTTGATTGTGCTCCTTGTAAACTAGGAAAAAGCAAATCTTTACCTTTTCCTTTGCAAGGTAGTCGTGCTTCTACATGCTTTGATATTATTCATTCTGATGTTTGGGGTATGAGTCCTGTTCTTTCTCATGCTCAATACCGATATTTTGTGACATTTATTGATGATTACAGTCGTTTCACGTGGGTCTATTTTCTTCGTTCTAAAGCTGATGTGTTTTCAACCTTCAAAACTTTTGTTGCCTATGTAGAAACTCAATTTTGTACCTGTATTAAGATCTTCCGTTCAGATTCTGGGGGAGAATACATGTCTCATGATTTTCAATCTTTTCTCCAACATAAGGGTATTCTTTCTCAACATTCATATCCTTACACCCCTCAACAAAATGGCATCGCCGAGCGTATAGACATCTTTTAGATGTTGTTCGTACATTGATGCTTGAATCTTTTGTACCTTCTAGATTATGGGTAGAAGCATTATTTACAGCTGTATATTTGATTAATCGTCTACCTTCTCCTACCTTGCATCTTGATTCTCCATATTCTCGTTTGTTTGGTGTTTCTCCTAATTATAATTATTTGCATGTATTTGGTTGCATTTGTTTTGTTCATTTACCTCCCATTGAATGTCACAAGCTTTCTGCCCAATCTGTTCAGTGTGCTTTTCTTTGTTATAGTAACTCTCATAAAAGATTTGTGTGTTATGATGCGGATGCTAACAAGCTTCGTATTTCTCGCAATGTGATTTTCTTTGAAAATCAATATTTCTTTCCATCTCGTACTAATCTTGTTTCTCCCTCTATTTCACTTCCTGCATTTGATGATGTATCTCATACTCCTTCTAAGCCCGATATCATGTATCAGCGACGTCGCCCACTGCCTCTTCCTTCCTCTGAACCATCACCTGATCTTGTCTTGCATGAGCCACGACGATCTACTAGGATTTTTCGGCCCCCAGATTGGTATGGTTTTTCTTTTTCGCTCTTCAGGCTACTCTTGATACTACTTTTGTGCCTAAGTCTTATTCTCAGGCTTCTACTCAAGAGTGTTGGCGCCAAGCTATGCAAGATGAAATTCAGGCTCTTCAGGGCAATCACACTTGGGACATCGTCCCTTGTCCTGCTGGAGTTAAACTTATTGGGTGAAAATGGGTCTACACCATCAAGCTATGTGCTGATGGATCTATTGAAAGATATAAAGCTCGTCTAGTAGCACTCGAAAATAGATAGGAGTATGGGCTTGATTATGAGGAAACATTCGCTCCCGTTGCCAAAATGACTAGTATCCGCACTATCATGGCCATTGCTGTTTCGAAAGGATGGTCGCTTCACCAGATGGATGTGAAGAATGCATTTCTACATGGTGATCTGAAGGAAGAAATATTTATGTCTCCTCCTCCTGGCTTGTTTCCTTCCTCTTCTGTTGAGGTTTGTCGCTTAAAGCGATCTCTGTATGGTTTGAAGCAGGCACCGCGGGCATGGTTTGAGAAGTTTCGTACTACTCTACTGGATTTTACTTTTTCTCAGAGTCAGTATGACTCCTCTCTATTCTTTTGCAAGACTAGCCTTGGGATTATTATACTTTTTGTGTATGTCGATGATATTGTAATTACTGGATCTGATCTCCAGTTAATTGAGCAACTCCAACAGCGTCTCAAATCTTTATTTCATATAAAAAATCTTGATCCACTGAGGTATTTTCTTGGACTGGAGGTTCACCATTGCCCAAATGGCATGCTCTTATATCAGCATAAGTACACCCAAGAACTTCTTTCTTTAGTAGGCCTTCAAGACGCAAATTCGGTTCTTACACCTATGGAGGTCAATTTAAAATTGCATCAGGCGGATGGTGATCCCTTATCTGATCCTTCAATGTATCGATAGCTGGTGGGCAGTTTGAATTATTTGACCATTACTCGACCTGATATTTCGTTTGCTATTCAGCAGGTCAGTCAGTTTATGCAGGCTCCTTGCCAGACACATTTGGCCGCTGTCCGTCGTCTTCTTTAATATCTTAAAGGGACATCTGATCATGGCTTATTTTTTTCCTCTGAGAATTCTTTACAGTTGAAGGGTTTTAGTGATGCCGACTGGGCTGGTTGTGCAGATACTCGTCGTTCTGTTACGGGTTGGTGTATGTTTCTTGGTGACGCCCTCATTTCTTAGAAGAGTAAGAAGCAGGCTCATGTATCGAAGTCATCCACCGAGTCTGAATATCGGGCTATGTCGTCTGCTTGTTCTGAAATTATATGGCTTCGAGGGTTGTTAGGCAAACTTAGTGTTCCACAGCTTACTCCTACTCCTCTTCATGCTGATAATATCAGTGCTATTCAAATTGCTGCCAATCTTGTTTTTCATGAGCGCACCAAACATATTGAAGTGGATTATCATTCCATTCATGAAGCTTTTGCTCGTCAGGAGATTACTCTTCCACACATTTCTATTGAACACCAAACTGCTGATGTCTTCACCAAGGCTCTCTCTCGTCCCCGACATCAGTTCTTAATTGACAAATTGATGCTTCTCAATCGCCCAGCATCAATTTGAGGAGGAATATTAGTAGAATTAATAGCTAGTCAAGGAAGCAGAAATGGTAGATTCCAAGGTTGATTTGGTGCTCAGAAATGGCAGATTCCAAGACTGATTTGATATGCAAAAATGACAGATTTCATGACTAATTTGGCGAGCCAAAGGACCAGTTAAGCGGAAGTTTAGAATTTAAATTTTGAAATTCAAATTGGCTAACTAAGGGCGCATCAAGGGGAGAATTGTTTAGGCAGAAAATCAGCATCATTGCCATAAGTGTAGAGTATATTGTATATATGCATAGAATTGATAGACATTTATTCTTACCTTACATAATCATGTGTATCTTATGTAATGGCTAATTTTTAGCCTTGTAATTACTCCGATAACTTTTATATAAAGTGAGCAACCCTCACAAGAAGGATATTGAGAACAAAACCTAAATTTGATATTCTCTAGGTTCTTTGGTCAGCAAGGCCTTAGTGAATAGAACCCTTTCATGGCATAACAACTGGTAACAAGTATCACCTTCTTCAGGTTAGTAGCTGAAGGATCAGGAGGAGCAAAATGTGTTGGTTGATGTGTGAATACGCGTAGAAGATACACTAGAAACTCCCTTTAGGCCTACTGCATGATTTATTTAGCCCGACCAGGCTGTTACATTACATGGGTGGAGTACAAGGACATCAGGATGAAGTTCTTTGACAAGGCAATAAAAATGGAAGAGAAATCAAAGGAGGTTTGCACCAATAAGGAATAAAGATGGGTTGTTCTAGGGAAACGCTCGTGCTCGTTTAAGCGTGCGTGCAGCGTGTTTTTGTCTACCTTTATAAAATAAACATTAGTTCGGATGCATTAATCTTTTTATTGGTGGATTTTTTTTTTTTTTTTTTTTTTTTTTTTGAGCCGCTTGGTTTTTGCTTTACTTGATTTTGTCATCGTAACCACTCCGAAAAGATATTACCAACAAAGCGAATGAATGAAGTAAATGCAGGCAAATTAACGAAGCAGCTTTGCTCTTTTTTATCTCATTTTTTTACATTAATGAGATTAATTATCTTGTTTCACCCTTCATTTATAGATACAATTAAACATAGTTAATTAAAAAACTTTTACATCTTTGAAATTTGCAAACTAAACTTTATAAGGTCTTGGAGTGATATTATAAATTAAAATACTATTCTTTTGAGATGAGCAATAAAAAATGACTACACGTTTTTGTCTTAAAAATGCATCCATTTTGATGATATATGCAAAAGTTATAATATTTCCAAAATTATCTTAAATAAAAAAAAATTAAGTGCTTATAGCTTAAGTTTATCAGCTATTAATTAACTTTCAAATTTTTGGAATCATATAATTTTATCAGCTAATTAGTTATTTGAATTAATATATAGGTGTGGATTTGTTGCAAAAATATCACAAATTAATGCATCATAAAAAAATATTACAAATTAATATCGTTTTGTTCACCAATTATAAACAAAAGGGTTTCCTTTTTTCTTGAAAATAGAATCTTTTCATAAGTTTTCTAGACAAAGTTTTAGGCTTCGTTGTATGTTGAGGATGAATTACGTAGTACTCAATTCAATCATAATGGGGGCAATATTGCTTTTAGAACAGTGTTTCAAATATACATCAAAGCCAACTCCTTTCTTTAATTTTAACCTGCACATGCGCATGCGTGCGCTGCACGTGCACGCATGCATGCAAACCTCCCGTTTCTATTAGTTTTTAAGTGTTACTATTGACCACTAATAATCACAATTTAGTTTATTCAAAACGTAGAAATTTGAATTGATGCTAAATATGATGGCATTGGTGGTGTCAGTCAAGCCTTACTGTGCTTTATTAGTCCCCAAATTTTATATCCCTTAATAAATTAAGTAATAAATTGTGCTTTAATAGAAATCTCAGATTTGGAACGCAAGAAATAGTTATAGTGTTAGTGCGTTGCTGGATAGGCAGTTCAGTAAAATATCAGGTACAGGTGCTTTATCCAGCAGGTGGTGCACAAGAAAGAATATGTAATAATTTATATGGACCAGATCGAATACTGTAGAAATATAAATGTTAACTGCCTACTTGAAAGTCAAAGGGAAGTGTTTCTATGATTGGCTGTATCTTTTGATATATAGGTTATATCTTCTTGTAAAGTATGCGTTTGACATCCTTTTGAAAGTCTATAAAAGGAGATCAATCTGAAGAGTTATTCATTCAACTAGTTTCAATTAATCTATTTTTCCCTTGTTGTCCAAGTTCCTAGCTACTCTTTGGTTTCAATCTCGATCTTTTCCCTTCCTAATTAATTAGTTGTCAACTTCTACTCTCCAAGATTTGTGTGATATATCCATTCAAACGACACCACACATAATTTCTTTCTTGTCACGAGGGACGTCCTACGCTTGGCACTTGCCAAAGAACAAGACACTTTGGAAATGCCTGGGGGCTTCTTTAATAATGATTTGATTCTACCTATCAATTAATCCACATTAACATTTCAAAATGTTCTCGATCACCAATTAAACTCAGTTATGTTGCAGGTGAGTATCCGAAGTGCCCCCGCACATATATGGTTCTGGTGTTTAAAGAGGCAGTAAAGTAGGGGGTGCCTTGACGCGGCAAGGTTATAGCGACAGATCAATGCAAAAAGTTTTGGAAATGATAAACTTAATTATGGTGATGAAACCGAGAGGTCATAATAAATTCTGAAGAATTAAATATAGTTGCAGAAAATGAAGAGTCACATTGAAATCTGAAAAGCGTCATATTGAAAGTCTAAAAGGTTCATTATGATGTATTTATGAGAGAAGATCAATAGTCACTTTTTATATCTATAAATAAGACATATTGTAATGAGTTATTGAGAAAGTGAGGAAAGCTAATAGAAATGATATTATAGAAACTTCTCTCACTCCCAGCATTTCTTCTTGAGCATTCTAGAGCGCTACCAAAAATATTATTTTCAACAAGTGGTATCAAAGCTTCTTGTATGCCCACTACGTTTCCAACAAGTGGTATCAGAGCCTGATCGATCCCCAACCAAGTGGTGTCAAAGAAAGCAAGATAGCCCAAGAGCCTGGCATGAAGAAGTTCATATCCTCCATCTAAGTGTTAAGTCTTCGGATCAAAGGAATTCGTTGAGAAGTGTGCAAGTCTAAGATAAAAAGACTTTGCAAAAGAAAAGGAAGACAAGAGCAGTCTTCAGAGGTTGAAGAATAGAAACTTCAACACCAATTGAGCAAAATGGAGGATGAAAAGGTAATAGTTTTGGTTGCGCCATACAAGGTAATGCTCAAAGAAATGCTTGAAAAACTAAATTTTTCTCCAGCAAAGTATACAAGTGAGAAGTTTGGACCAGATCATTCTCCAAGTTTTATGGTAATAGTCATTTTTGAAGATACAAGTGAAAGTTTTATCATTGATGGTCCAGTTTCTATTTCAAAGAAGGAAGCAAAAAATTCTGCAGCATTACAAGCAATTATCTATTTGAAAAATACTTATAATATTACTGTGAAAGATGTTCATTTTCAGGAAATTGCAGATGTCAAGATAGCAATGCAAGATTTGCATGAAGCCTATGAAGAACTAAAGAACAAATATGAAGATAGTATTAAAGAATTATATGAGCTGAAGCTGACAATGAATAGAAGAGTTATTATAGAAGATGAAGAAAGGGTGATTGAAGAAGATACAAGATATCCACCTTATACATCAATGAGAAGGACATTTGCAAGAAGAGATTTTTCTCTAGGTTGCGGTCCAAATCAGTATTGAAGATATGATAAACAAGACAATTAAGTTTAAAGGGGGTGTTGGAAATGATAAACTTAATTATGATGATGAAACCGAGAGGTCATAATAAATTTTGAAGAATTAAATATAGTTGCAGAAAATGAAGAGTCACATGGAAATCTGAAGAGTCATGTTGAAAAACCAAAAGTTATATGGAAAGTCTAAAAGGTTCATTATGATGTATTTATGAGGGAAGATCAATAGTCACTTTCTATATCTATAAATAGGACATATTGCAATGAGTTATTGAGAGAGTGAGGAAAGCTAATAGAAATGATATTATAGAAACTTCTCTCACTCCCAGCATTTCTTCTTGAGCATTCTAGAGCGCTACCAAAAATATTGTTTTCAACAAGTGGTATCAGAGCTCCTTGTGTGCCAACCTTGTTTCCAACAAAAGAGCAGCTCGATCGGGTGCCAAAGTTGTAAGAAAACAGTGTTAGTTCAGCTACCCCCCATCCATCGATCCATCCATCCATCAGGGACGAAGCACTGTTTTCATGGTAGGGAAGCAGGTGCTGCTGCTTTCAGGTTACATGCAGCCAGTCAGTCAGGTGAAGACTGCAAAGAAAGAGAGGGCCACGGTTTGGGGGAGTTGCATGGGAGAGGATAGGAATCCACCCATTAATTAAAGGGGAAAGTCTTTGTACACCGCCCCCGGTGCAGCAAGGCCTACGTGGGCTGCACCGGCTCTTCTGATTAGTCCACATGGAGCCTACGTGGATGACGTGCCGGGCGGTATGGCCCTGCTACGATGTAACGTTCTGATTTTTTTTAAAATTAGCATGCAGACGAAAATGCCCTTTCCCTCCATTCTATCGCCATTTTACGTTGGATTTCATCTGTGCAAGAAAAACTCTTTCTTCCCCCTCGCTCTGGCTTTCGGCACGATCCTACGCCCTCACTCTGGCTTTCAGCACGATCCTAAGCCCTCGCTCTGACTTTTTGGTCGAAAGAAAATATTTCATCTTCGAAGCTAATGACTACCTGGCTACTGGAAGAAATGTCGTCCGTAGCACAAAACATTCTTTCGTTATGAGGTTGTTGTGGTTTATGAGCTTGACGATAGGGTTTTCTACTAGGGTGACATGGGTTTTCAACTAATGCTTTGTCTTAACGTTTTGAATTATGGTGTCGTGGGTTTTGAACTAGGGTGTCATGGGTTTTTCTTCAAGGGTGTCGAGGGTTTTGAACTAATGCTTTGTATTAACGTTTTGAACTTTGGTGTCGTGGGTTTTGAACTAGGGTGTCGTGGGTTTTGAACTAGGGTGTCATGGGTGTTGAACTAATGCTGCTTTGTCTTAACGTTTTGAACTACGGTGTCGTGGGTTTTGAACTAAGGTGTCATGGGTTTTGAACTAGGGTGTCGTGGGTTTTCAACTAGGGTGTCGTAGGTTTTGAACTAATGCTTTGTCTTAACATTTTGAACTATGGTGTCATAGGTTTTGAACTAGGGTGTCGTGGGTTTTGAACTAGGGTGTCGTGGGTTTTGAACTAGAGTAGAACGAATGGCAGCAAACACCCCAGGAGAAATTTGCCCCCCTCGTGAACAGAAACCATCAATGAAGAGAGTGTGGGGAAGCCAAATAATGCGATATCCTAGTACCAATGCTGCAATACCAGTGCTTAAAACTAACCACGAGAGAATCCCCGCGACACCCCCTTGTGGAATTCGGTCGAAAATCATTCGCAACACCCAGTTGAAATCTCACGACACCCTAGCTTTAAGTCGACGACACCCGTGCTTAAAACGAACCATGGAGAGAATCCCGGCGACACCCCCCAGTGGAATTCGGCCAAAATAATTCGCGACACCCCAGTTGAAATCTCACGACACCCTAGCTTTAAGGAGATGACACCCGTGCTTAAAACTGACCATGGAGAGAATCCCCGCGACACCCCCTTGTCGAATTCGGCCGAAAATCCTTCGCGACACCCCAGTTGAAATCTCACAACACCCTAGATTTAGGGCGATGACACCCGTGCTTACAAATGACCACGGAGAGAATCCCAGTGACACCCCTATAGAATTCGGCCAAAAATCCTTCGCGACAACCCAGTTGAAATCTCACGACACCCTAGCTTTAAGGCGACAACACCCGTGCTTAAAACGGACCACAAAGAGAATCCCCGCGACACCCCCTGGTGGAATTCGGCCAAAAATCATTCGCGACACCCCAGTTAAAATCTCACGACACCCTAGCTTTAAGGAGAAGACACCCTTACTTAAAACTGACCACGTAGAGAATCCTCGCGACACCCTAGTTCGAATTTGGCCGTAAATCCTTCGCGACACCCTAGTTGAAATCTCATGACACCCTAGCTTTAAAGCGATGACACCCGTGCTTAAAACGGACCGCGGAGAGAATCCCCATGACACCCCCCGGTGGAATTTGGCCAAAAATTATTCACGACACCCCAGTTGAAATCTCACGACACCCTAGCTTTAAGGAGATGACACCCGTGCTTAAAACTGAACACGGAGAGAATCCCCGCGACACCCCCTGGTCGAATTCGACCGAAAATCCTTCGCAACACCCCAGTTGAAATCTCACGACACCCTATCTTTAGGGCGATGATACCCATGCTTACAAATGACCACGGAGAGAATCTCAGCGACACCCCTGTGGAATTCGGCCGAAAATCCTTCGCGACAGCCCAGTTGAAATCTCACGAAACCCTAGCTTTAAGGCGATGACACCCGTGCTTAAAACGGACCACGGAGAGAATCCTCGCGACACCCCCTGGTGGAATTCGGCCGAAAATCATTCGCGACACCCTAGTTGAAATCTCACGATACCCTAGCTTTAAGGAGACGACACCCATACTTAAAACTGACCACATAGAAAATCCCCGCGACACCCTAGTTCGAATTTGGCCGTAAATCCTTCGCGACACCCCAGTTGAAATCTCATGACACCCTAGCTTTAAGGCGACGACACCCATACTTGAACAAGGCAGGAATTTTAACATCACCCTAGTACTAATTCGATGACACCCTAGTAACTCAGCTATGCCATCTTTTTGAGAAAAGTTGCAAAACGTGGGCAGTTCCTATGGGTTTGCGGGTCAGTGTGATGTGATCGTGGCGATCCTGGTGTCCTTTCGTATTTCTCTGAGGTCGGCATAAACCCTATAGGTCCTTCGTCTATTGCTCGAGAAGCCATCCTTCGTTTCTTGCTCGAGAGAAGCCACTGGTCTCCTAAATTTCTTCCATAGTTCATTCTTCCATATACTTCATTCATGGAGATGAGTGCTTTCGTTTGTGGATGAAGACCGCGAACAAGGAAGAACCAGATGGAGAAAATGGTGGAACAATGCAAGGACATCGTTCTTCGTTCGAATGAGGATGCGGCTCCTTCAGGTATGTTTATCAATATGTTAAAATATTATGACATCCTCTCTTAAAATTTCATGACAAGTATGTCTTATGTCTTACCTCCTGTTTCAGTTGACATGAAAATTGTTCTAGTCCCCCATTGAAGGCTTCCCAGCTGTTTAAGAATAGTTGCAGGCCGGCCGTATACATTCAGAAGGTTTGCAAGATGGGGTTCACTAGACGGCATACAAAACTTATTCGAAGGACCCCATTTGGTGCCTTCGTCGACATGCAGACATTCACAGTCGACGGGCAACTGCTAGCAGACATCATAAGATGTCACAATGGAGGCGACGAGTTCATTTTCTGTGGAAAGCCAGTTCTATTCAGTGCCGACAAAGTCACACTCATTCTGGGACTTTCAGCTCATGGGAAGAAGATCGACACGCCCAGCCAATTGTTCAACGGAAGGTTGTTCAGACGGTTTGGCCAGGGTTTAGATCTTCGCTAAGAAGGTTTGGAGAAGTTAATATTTCAGCTCCGATCATCTAAGGTACAGGAGGATGTCGAGGACACCATCCGACTTTGGATCGCATACATGTTGGTCATGTTTTTGGCTTCAAAGTCTAACCAGAGATGTCCATGATATCTCATCCAGCACTTGGATGACTTAAGTCAACTGGATAGCATTGACTGGGCTTCGGCATTGAAGGAGTTGATTGTTCTGGCTCTTCCAGAAATAGTTGATTGCTTGCGTTCCGAGGAGTCGGTCCACTCAAAGAATGCAAAAAAAGTTAGGAGGCAGCCTACCCTGTTCGGATGCTTGGCAGCACTGGTGGTAAGGATTATTGAGACGTAGAAGTAGTATTCTTAGTATAATTTTTTGTTAATATTACATTATTTAATATCCAAAAAATATCATGTTCAGGCGTGGTTCCTCGAGCATACATCAATGCGAGAACTAGCATACCCTGATAAACTGCCCCGGCTGTTGAAGTGGTATGACCATCAAATGAAGATCCAGTCGGTTCGGATTGCCGACTTGCAGCCTCACGACTTAGTAAGCTAGTACATTGCTCCATTGCTCTGACCATATTTTTCAACTTAATGTGTCAATATGTTCACTTAATATTAATTTGTTATCATCTTACGTTGCAGATGGAGGGAGCTACTGTACCACTGTCAGAAGTGCGCTGGCTTCTCACTCAGCAGAATGTAGCATCCCCTCAACCAACAGATACCTGTGCCCCTCAACCAACGGAAAGCTGCGCAGGATGTGCTGAGTTGAGGACTGAATTGGAGTGCGTTAAGGATCAACTCGACGATGTCAGGCACAGGCTATGCATTGCTGAGGAGCCTCCTCAGTTCACTGCTCAGAAAGGAAAGTAATGCAATAAATGAGGAGGACAAGGGAGATGGGAAAACAGAGAAGGTGCATTCCCTAGAGTTGGTCCTCCGTGAGCCTGGTAATGGAAATAGTGAGGAGAAGAAGATGGAGGAGGACCATTCATCCGAGTGTCCAATTGAGATGGGGAATGCAAAAGCAGAGGAGAAGAGATTGGAGGGGGATTCATTGGCTGATAAAACAGAGCATGGGAATGAAAATAAAGATGAGTCCATATCCGATAATAAACTTGGCACCCCTGCGCCAAAGGGTGATAATATGGATATAGAAATCGTTGGAGTGCCTTCGCTTGTTAGGAGGTTTAAAAAAGAGCCGAGGAAGCGTAAGGCATCCACGGTCATCGGAGATTGTTATGAGACAACCCGTCCTAAAAAGTCGGCGAAGACAGTGGGCACGTCAAAGCCCAACACAACGGTCGAAGATGACCAAATTATTATTCAAATTTTTTTGAGCGAACGACTAACCGACGAGATCGTCTACACCAATATGTTTTCTGGCGTTGTAACAAGGAAAAATCTTCAAGATCTCATTAACTATTAAAAAATAATAATAGATAATGTAAGTATATCAAGAAACCTGTTCTAGTTGTTGATTTTAGAATTATATTAATCAGTTTACATTGCATTGGCAGATAATTGATGCCGGCCAGGAGTTTCTGATGCGCAACTGGACAGAGCATCCGGACCGATACCATAAGTGCATATTTGCATCAGTTTTTGTATCCGCTCTGTGTCTGACATCTTTATCACCTGCTCATGAACTCACTGGAACATCAGGGGCCTCGATATTTGACAATGTATCGGATGAAGATAAGGCCCAATTCCAGTTTCTTTTCACCATAATAAACTCTGATAACTCGCACTGCATTTGGTTGCTGTCAACATGGAAAGAAAGGTGTTCATGTACCTGAATTCAATGAAATGCAACCCCAAGTACAAGGCCAATGCAAGGAAATGGCATACAATTCTTGGCCACATATTCTATATCTACTGCGATAAGAAGGAAGCGATGACTTGGCCGATGGAAGAGATTTTGGATTGCCCAAGCCAACCGATCGGATCGCTGGATTGTGGCCTATACTGTCTGAGATACATGGAATGTCTTGCTCGACGGGACAATCCTGATATGAAGATGGATTTTATGGATGAGGAAGTCAAAGATTACCGGTGACACTTAGCTGTGACGATATTGAGAGAGGGACTGAACAAAAAGATTAGCGACATTGTCGAAAAATGTTCTTAATTTTTTTATTCTTCTTTGAATGAAAATTGAATGTAATTTATTCATATTAACACTGATTAAGATTTAATGCAAATGCATAAAATTTATATTGCGAACAGGGGTGTCCTCGATTTATTCATATGTTTGCCTTCGTAGGTTTTCGCCTTTCGGGTGTTGCCGCGCTAGAGCTAGGGAGTCGTTAGCCAATAGATGGGGTGTCGTCGCGCTAAAATCTTCGGTGTCCATTCACGAGAACTGGGATATCGTAGGTTTTCGCCTTTCGGGTGTCGCCGCGCTAGAGCTAGGGAGTTGTTAGCCAAGAGCTGGGGTGTCGTCGCGCTAAAATCTTCGGTGTCCGTTCGCGAGAATTGGGATGTCGTAGGTTTTCGCCTTTCGGGTGTCGCCGCGCTAGAGCTAGGGAGTCGTTAGCCAAGAGCTGGGGTGTCATCGCGCTAAAATCTTTGGTGTCCTTTCACGAGTACTAGGATGTCGTAGGTTTTCGCCTTTCGGGTGTCACCGGTGTCGTCGCGCTAAAATCTTCGGTGTCCATTCGCGAGTACTGGGATGTCATAGGTTTTGCCTTTCGGGTGTCACCGCGCTAAGCTAGGGAGTCGTTAGCCAAGAGCTGAGGTGTCATCACGCTAAAATCTTCGGTGTCCGTTCGCGAGTACTGGGATGTCGTAGGTTTTCGCCTTTCGGGTGTCGCCGCGCTAGAGCTAGGGAGTCGTTAGCCAAGAGCTGGGGTGTCGTTGCACTAAAATCTTTGGTGTCCGTTCATGAGAACTAGGATGTCATAGGTTTTCGCCTTTCAGGTGTCGCCGTGCTAGAGCTAGGGAGTCGTTAGCTAAGAGATAGGGAGTCGTCGCGGTAAAATTTTCGGTGTCTGTTCGCGAGTACTGGGATATCGTAGGTTTTTGCCTTTCGGGTATCGCCGCGCTAGAGCTAGGGAGTCGTTAGCCAAGAGCTGGGCTGTCATCGTGCTAAAATCTTCGGTGACCATTCGCGAGAACTGGGATGTCGTAGGTTTTCGCCTTTCGGGTGTCGCCGTGCTAGAGCTAGGGAGTCGTTAGCCAAGAGTTGGGGTGTCGTCACGCTAAAATCTTCGGTGTCCGTTCACAAGAACTGGGATGTCGTAGGTTTTTGCCTTTCGGGTGTCGCCGCGCTAGAGCTAGGGAGTCGTTAGCCAAGAGCTGGGGTGTCGTCGCGCTAAAATCTTCTGTGTCCGTTCGTGAGTACTGGGATGTCGTAGGTTTTCACCTTTCGGGTGTCGCCGTGCTAGAGCTAGGGAGTCGTTAGCCAAGAGCTGCGGTATCATCATATTAAAATCTTTGGTGTCCGTTCGCGAGTACTGGGATGTCGTAGGTTTTTGCCTTTCGGGTGTCGCCGCGCTAGAGCTAGGGAGTCATTAGCCAAGAGCTGGGGTGTCGTCGCGCTAAAATCTTCGGTGTCCGTTCACGAGTACTGGGATGTTGTAGGTTTTCGCCTTTCGGGTGTCGCCGCGCTAGAGCTAGGGAGTCGTTAGCCAAGAGCTGGGGTGTTGTCGCGCTAAAATCTTCGGTGTCCATTCGCGAGTACTGAGATGTCATAGGTTTTCTCCTTTCGGGTGTCGCCGCGTTAGAGCTAGGGAGTCGTTAGCCAAGAGCTGGGGTGTCATCGCGCTAAAATTTTCGGTGTTCGTTCGCGAGAACTGGGATGTCATAGGTTTTTGCCTTTCGGGTGTCACCGCGCTAGAGCTAGGGAGTCGTTAGCCAAGAGCTAGGGTGTCGTCGTGCTAAAATCTTTGGTGTCCATTCACGAGTACTGGAATGTCATAGGTTTTCACCTTTCGGGTGTCGCCGCGCTAGAGCTAGAGAGTCGTTAGCCAAGAGCTGGGGTGTCATCGCGCTAAAATCATCGGTGTCCGTTCGCGAGTACTGGGATGTCATAGGTTTTCGCCTTTCGGGTATCACCGCGCTAGAGCTAGGGAGTCGTTAGCCAAGAGCTGGGGTGTCATCGCGCTAAAATCTTCGGTGTCCGTTCGCGAGAACTGGGATGTCATAGGTTTTCGCCTTTCGGGTGTCGCCGTGCTAGAGCTAGGGAGTCGTTAGCCAAGAGCTGGGGTGTCGTCACGCTAAAATCTTCGGTGTCCGTTCCCGAGAACATGGATGTCGTAGTTTTTCGCCTTTCGGGTGTCGCCACGCTAGAGCTAGGGAGTCGTTAGCCAAGAGCTGGGGTATCGTCACGCTAAAATCTTGATGTTCGTTCGCGAGTACTGGGATGTTGTAGGTTTTCGCCTTTCGGGTGTCGTCGTGCTAGAGCTAGGGAGTCGTTAGCCAAGAGCTGGGGTGTCATCGCGCTAAAATCTTCGGTGTTCATTCGTGAGAACTAGGATGTCGTAGGTTTTCACCTTTCAGGTGTTGCCGCGCTAGAGCTAGGGAGTCGTTAGCCAAGAGCTAGGGTGTCGTCGCGCTAAAATCTTCGGTGTCTGTTCGCGAGTACTGGGATGTCGTAGGTTTTATCCTTTCGGGTATCACCGCGCTAGAGCTAAGGAGTCGTTAGCCAAGAGCTGGGGTGTCGTCGCGCTAAAATCTTCGGTGTCCGTTCGCGAGAACTAAGATGTCGTAGGTTTTCGCCTTTCGGGTGTCACCGTGCTAGAGCTAGGGAGTCATTAGCCAAGAGCTGGGATGTCATCACGCTAAAATCTTCGGTGTCCGTTCGTGAGAACATGGATGTCGTAGGTTTTCGCCTTTCGGGTGTAGCCGCGCTAGAGCTAGGGAGTCGTTAGCCAAGAGCTGGGGTGTCGTCATGCTAAAATCTTCAGTGTTCGTTCACGAGTATTGGGATGTCGTAGGTTTTCGCCTTTCGGGTGTCGCCGCGCTAGAGCTAGGGAGTCGTTAGCTAAGAGCTGGGGTGTCGTCGCGCTAAAATCTTCGGTGTCCGTTCGCGAGTACTGGGGTGTCGTAGGTTTTCGCCTTTCGGGTGTCGCCGCGCTAGAGCTAGGGAGTCATTAGCCAAGAGCTGGGGTGTCATCGCGCTAAAATCTTCGGTGTCCATTTGCGAGAACTGGGATGTCGTATGTTTTTGCCTTTCCGGTGTCGCCGCGCTAGAGCTTGAGAGTCGTTAGCCAAGAACTGGGGTGTCGTCGCGCTAAAATCTTCGGTGTCCGTTCGCGAGTACTGGGATGTCATAGGTTTTCGCCTTTCGGGTGTCGCTGCGCTAGAGCTAGGGAGTCATTAGCCAAGAGCTGGAGTATCATCGCGCTAAAATTTTCGGTGTCCATTCGCGAGAACTGGGATATCGTAGGTTTTTGCCTTTCGGGTGTCGCCGCGCTAGAGCTAGGAGTCGTTAGTCAAGAGCTGGGGTGTCGTCGCGCTAAAATCTTCGGTGTCCATTCTCGAGTATTAGAATGTCATAGGTTTTTGCCTTTCGGGTGTCACCGCGCTAGAGCTAGGGAGTCATTAGCCAAGAGCTGGGGTGTTGTCGTGCTAAAAGCACTTCATTTGACTGAAATAGACACCCTATTTTGAAAGCACTTCATTTGCGACCAAGACACCCTAGTTCAAAAGTTACGACACCCGTGTTTTATATATGCTCCTGTGTATGTTGACTCAATACATAAGCATCAAATTTGTCTATCAAAGCTTCGGAAGCTGGTACAATTCTTTCCTGGTCCTCTTCAGTATTAATTGACTGCAAACAAGTCTGCCTGATGCTTGAAGCAGCTCTTTCCTTGACCAGATTTTTCCTTGATCTTTTTGACTTCTTCTCAACTTCACTCTTTAATCTGTTCTCTCTTGGGTGACCTTTCATCCTAATTTGTTCAGGATCTTGAATGACAAGCTCTGTACCTGGTTTAGCTGCGCAGTTGGCATCCACGGCAATTTTGAATATAGGTGTTAGACCATCCATCACTACATTAAATGCATCTTCAGACATGGAGGCTATCTCTGCGAGCTTCATCATCTGATGACTCAGCAAACTATATCTACAATCATTAACATAATATTAAAGAAAACAAATATTAAGACATATCAATTAAAAAATTGTCACTGTGTACCGTTATTTTTGTGTGCTTTTATCATAACCTTCAATATTGCAGTCGAATTCGTCGAATTGGTATTTCATGTCCTTGCACCATCTCTTCAAGAAGTATTTATCTGGTAAACGAAATACGTCACTTTGATGAAGAACCAACAAGGCATGCCTACATAGGTACCCCTTGAACTGAAAGGATCGGCACTGGCATTGGACATCCTGAATATTTCTATCGTATGACACGATATAATCTTTGATCATCTCCTTGCCGATTCCATCGACTTGAATCCTTTCATATGACTTTACGGAATATACACAACAGTTGCCAGCTTCCTTGATCAGTTTAGTATTTGATGCAGCCATTTCAAGGATCTCATTCTGAAATTTTTTGAAAATGCGCCTTGTATACCTTCCTGCAGCTTGTCTCTCAAAAGGTGATGATGTCTTTAGGAAAGCAATCGTTTGCAACGTCCTATTATCTTCCTCATTTTCGGCCTCATATCTTTTTTCTAAGGCATCTCTGTACTTACTTATAAACTCCGTTAGTGTTGTCTTCGAATTTATAAACCCATCGAAGAAGTGATTAATGCCCTCGCTCCTTTGTGAAGATGACATCCCTGTTCAAAATTTTGTCAATAAAAAAAAGTGTTTAACGCGAACATGAACCAAAGATAATGACATACAAACCTGGAAAGAATGTATCCTCTAGGTAAACTGGGACCCATTTATCCCGACATTCGTAAAGGACATTGAACCAATCTATAGACTTGCATTCTTTATATTTCTCCATAACATGTGCCCACCTTTCCTCGAATGACTGTATGGTCAATGAATCATATATCGCCTCATCGAAATCAACCATAAACTTAGGATTTGTCGTGCAAATGTGGCCAATCTTTTCAGGTATCTTCTTCAATATATGCCAAAGACAAAATCGATGTCGTGTGTTAGGAAAAACTTCTTTGATAGCAGCCTCGATTGCCTTATCTTGGTCAGTTATTATGGCAATAGGTGCTTGACCACCATTTGCATCCAGGCATGCCTGGAAAACCCATTTATATGTCTCAGTACTCTCATCAGACAACAATGCACAACCAAGCAAGGTGGACTGTCCATGATGGTTGACCCCGACGAATGGACAAAAAGGCATTTGATATCTGTTTGTCAAGTAGGTTGAGTCAAAGCTTAGAACATCACCGAAGTATGTGCATGCCAATCTTGACCTTGGATGAATCCAAAAGACAGACCTCAGATGACCATTATCATTGAGGTCTAAGGTATAGAAGAAATTGGGATTTCTGAGTTGCATTTCGGTGAAATGAATTACCATCGACTGAGCATCTCCTTCTTTCAGCTTAGACTGACGTTCGCGACAAATGAAGTTATGAGCATCCTTCTTGGTGAAATCCAATTATCTTCTGCCCCCTTTTCTCCTTGCTATGGCAGAGTATATCTGAGTTGTCGGAACATTCACGACATGTAAATTGTTGATCTCTGCCTTCTCTGGTGTGCTAATCCTCCTATGCGACCGTAGATAACCAGTTGATGTTATGGACATCCCATGATTATGTTCTAGAGAAACCTCATCCAATATCCAATTACCACTTGTAGCATTCAGTCTTGTTTTTATGGATGCCATACAATAAACTTTACTAGTATCCCTATGATTCATACTCTTCTCTGTTTTTCTAGATTTTCCTTGCCTCCAACACGCCAGGTGCTTGAAGCAAAGTTGCTTTTTATTGTTGGCCCTGCTACACACTGTTGTGATTTCAAAACCAACTCGTTTCGCGTAGACATTGTAGAATGTATATACATCATCTGCTGAATTGAATTCCATTCCAGTTTGAGGAACTACAGTATCATCCACTGCATTTGGAGCGATGGGTGAAGGTGCACGACCGGGAGTGTTATCGATTTCTTTCTGATCTTTAATTTCAGCATCGTCTATGGAAATATAGGCACACAGTCATGAACAATGATATCCATAGATTTAGTTGTCAATATATCCTGACAAAGGATTAGGACACGAAGGTTAAAACAATACGACACGAAGGGCCTAACGACATCATCCCCGACTCATGCTGTTACCGACACCGCAGTTCTCATCTGACGGGTGTCGTAGCATTGGTGCTAGGGTGTCGTGAGGTTTCAACTGAGGTGTCGCAAAGGATTTTTGGCCGAATTCCATAGGGGTGTCGCTGGGATTCTCTCAGTGGTCATTTGTAAGCACGGGTGTCGTCGCCCTAAAGCTAGGGTGTCGTAAGATTTTAACTGGGGTGTCGCGAATGATTTTTGGCCGAATTCCACCAGGGGGTGTCGCGGGGATTCTCTCCGTGGTTCGTTTTAAGCACGGGTGACATCGCCTTAAAGCTAGGGTGTCGTGAAATTTCAACTGAGGTGTTGCGAATGATTTTCGGCCAAATTCCACTAGGTGGTATCACGGGGATTCTCTCCGTGGTCCGTTTTAAGCATGGGTGTCATCGCCTTAAAGCTAGGGTATCATGAGATTTCAACTGGGGTGTCGCGAAGAATTTTCGGCCGAATTTGACCATGGGGTGTCGCGGGGATTCTCTCCATGGTCAGTTTTAAGCACGGGTGTCATCTCCTTAAAGCTAGGGTATCGTGAGATTTCAACTGAGGTGTCTCGAATGATTTTCGGCTGAATTCCACCAGGGGGTGTCGCGGGGATTCTCTCCGTGGTCCGTTTTAAGCATGGGTGTCATCGCCTTAAAGCTAGGGTGTCGTGAAATTTCAACTGGGGTGTCGTGAATGATTTTCGGCCGAATTCCACTAGGTGGTGTCACGGGATTCTCTCTGTGGTCCGTTTTAAGCACGGGTGTCGTCGCCTTAAAGCTAGGGTGTCGTGAGATTTTAACTCGGGTGTCACGAAGGATTTTTGGCCGAATTCGACCAGGGGATGTCGCGGGGATTCACTCCGTGATCAGTTTTAAGCATGGGTATCGAAGCATTGGTAATTGGGTGTTGCAGTATTTGGCTTCTCCACACTCTATTCATTCTTCATTAATGGTTTCTATTCACGAGGGGGGCGAATTCCTCCTGGTTGCTGCCATTCGCTCTTATCTTGTTGAAACCCGCGACACCCTAGTTCAAAACCCATTCGTTTCCTTTGACCGCCCACTGAGATGGTGGCATGTGGTGAGTTTCCACGATAGGGGCGCCGGAACTGATAGCTCGGGCAATCCAAACACCCGCTAGGAGTACCTTAAATATGGATGGGGGAATGCGATCGTTAATCACCTTTTCAGCTGATCTTCCAAACTTTTTGGATACTGAGATGGCTTCTAGAGGCGAGGGGCAATCTACTGGCACCCATGGGAGCTTCCGTACAACGGTAACCGTCGATGCGGAGGTCTTTGCGTCGTCGCTCGCAAAAAGCGAGCGACTCCACAGGGCGGTCGAGCAATACCTGGCCATTTCAACAAGAGAGATCGAGGTCCTGCATCGGGCCGACTGTCAGCTAGAGGGGCAAGTAGCATCCCTCCAGCGCCAGATCGTCGAGTTAGCCCCGCAGCATGGGGGGAGCTCGGCAGCGCCCGGAGAAAATGAAAAGCCCCAGTGAGGGCTCCTGTACTTTCTTCTTCTCTTTTCTTCTTGTCTTTATTTGTGTGATGAATAAAAAGAAATTTTAGTAACTTTTGTGTTTGCTGCCAGACCGAAGGATAAGGGAGCTTGGATGTTGTAACTGTTTTTCGATTTCATCCTGGGATGTGCTAAAGTTTTCTCCTAAGTGTGAACGGGTGTCTTAGGTTTGTAACTTGGGTGTCGCGGGCCTTCTCTCCATGGTCAGTTATAAGCACAGGTGTTGTAGAATTGGTGCTAGGGTATCGTCAGGTTTCAACTGGGGTGTCGCGAACGACGACATCACCGACTCAGACTATTTACGATACCCCAGTTCTCATCTGACGATACCCTAGTTTTAAGGTAATGACACCGATGACGTCACTTTTAAAGCGGGGTGTCGCGGGGATTATTCTCCATACGGGGTGTCGTAGCGTTGATGCTTTTGGGTGTCTTAATGTTTCACCTACGGCGTCGTAGATCTTTTTTTGGGTGAACAAAACTTGGGTGTCGCGGTCCTACTCTCTAGGGTTAGTTTTAAGCACGACACACCCTTTAGCATTTAAAGACACCCCATAGAAACGCTACGACAGCTCGGAAAGCAACATACGAAGAACGCGAAGGTTATAAGCATGGGTATCGTAGCGTTAACACTAAGGTGTCATAACGTTTCAACTGCAATGTCACCAATGTTTTTAGGCCGAATTCCTCCTTGAGTGTCGTCAGGTTATAAGCATGGGTGTCGTAGCGTTGTCGCTAGGGTATCGTGATGTTTGAACTGCGGTGTCGCAAAGAATTTTTGGCCGAGCATGATGACACTAGATCTATATGGATAGGAAATAATGGGGAATATAGGCCGAAACACTCTGACGACACCGCAGTTCATGAGGTATAACATCCTAGTTAAAAGAGTATGACATTCGTGCTTACAAAATAGTAAAGTCTAAACAGTTATGACTGCCAGAATGTCATAACTGTTTTGTTCTAAGGAAGTTACCCACGCATTAAACGGTTTGGTCATGCATTAACTACCTCTAACGAGAAAAAAATAGTTGGTGTAATAAAAGAGCATTACAAAGAAGTGGGAAGGACTTTTTACTTTGTGCTGCGAATGACATTTCTTCCAGTAGCCAGGTAGTCGTTAGCCTCAAAGCTGAAATATTTTCTTTCGATCGAAAAATCAGAGCGAGGGCTTAGGATCGTGCCGAAAGCTAGAGCGAGGGCGTAGGATCATGCCAAAAGCTAGAGCTAGGGGGAAGAAAGAGTTTTTCTTGCACAGATGAAATCCAACGTAAAATGGCGATAAAATGGAGGGAAAGGGCATTTTCGTCTGCATGTTAATTTAAAAAAAAGTAAAGCGCTTTAAATGCCCGTCACGTTCAGAATGTTACATCATAGCAAGGCCATACCGCCCGGTACGTCATCCACGTAGGCTCCACATGGACTAATCAGAAGAGCCGGTGCAACCCACGTAGGCCTTGCTGCCAAGGTTGTCAATTTTGTTTTGGATTATGTTTCGGTTTAGCTTATGAAACGAAATATTTCGGTATCAGACCGTTTCGGTGCTTCGTTTCGGAATATATATATATAATAATAAAATTATTCATAATTCATATTCTTTATAAATAATAATAACAACATAAAAATAAAGAGTTTAAGTTTTTAAGAGTTTGAAAAATATATATATATAATAAAAAATTTATTCATAATTCATATTCTTCATAAAAAATAATAACAATATAAAAATAAAGAGTTTGAGTTTTTAAGAGATGCGACCGTGGGGATAGGGTAACTAGAATTTTTTTTGTTATTATATATATATTTTTAAATGGAAATATGGTAACTAGGATTTTTTTTGATATTATATATATAATATTAAAATAGTTCTGAAAGGTTTAATAATTCATAAATTGGTCTTCAAAACATATTTTACCAAAACGGCCGACCGAAACGGCCGAAATAAGCCAAAACGTACCAAAACGACCGAAAAATCTTTCGAAACGAAACGTAGTACTTATCTTTTCGGATAAGCTACCGAAACGAAATATCTCGGCCGAAACGATCGAAACGAAATAAAATTAACAACTTTGCTTGCTACATCGAGGGCGATGTACAAAGACTTTTCTTAATTAAAGAGGGAGAAGGCCCAAAAATAGAAGAGAGAGTTAGTGACCAGGAGAAACGGGAGAGAGATACGAGTGGTGGCTAGTGAAAGTGACCCAGCCCAGCCCCCTGCCCTCCAATAAAGACAAATTGAGAGGGGGCGGGGGGGGGGGGGGGGGGGGGGAGCGTAGCGGTGCAGAGATCGATGCCATGCGTCTTCCTCCACCCAACGCCCCTCTCTCCACTTCCCCTGCATGGGATCGTTCAGGAGGAGCAAAGTAAGACAGCAGCTAGCTTTGGAAAGACGGGAGAAATTTTGTGAGAGGGATCGAGATGGATGTCGCTTCCTCCGAAGGTGTCAGAACGGGAGACGGGTACATGGAGAGTTATTGAGGGGAAAACAACGTATCAAGCGAATAGCAACTGATGGGCCAATAAGCTCCATGGATAACGATAATCTTAGCCACTATAGCTGAACACTGATTTAGATATCTCCCGACAGAAAGAAGCCTCTATGTGGACAAAACACGAACTCTTGAGGAAGGAATTGCACCAAAGGCCATTATATACACGATAAGCAACAAAATTCAAACCAAATCAATAAAACTTTCACCACCAAAAGCTTAGAATTTCACCAACACCATGAAAACCTATCAAGTGCTATCTCCTCCGACAAAAATAAGTACAAAAATCGAAGCTTTTTAGCATGACGTGGAAAAAAAATATTATTAAAGTTGAAGACAAGTATACCAAGATCGGGGCCTTTCGGAGCTGTGGCGCAGATTTGTTGAAACAAGGGAATTTTTATGGATAAGGAAAGTAGCATGGACCATCTTGAGGATGTAGGAATAGGGAAGGAGGCAGAGTAATCATTGCTAATAAGCTTGGAAATAGTGATGAGCTTGATTGGGTGATGTGATTGCCATTGCTAGCAAGAATGGAGTAATGCATTGCTCAATGATTTGCTCGGAGTAATAGATATATGGAGGGTTGTATCAAGCTCGAACTTAATATAGGGAATGAGGACCATTCCATGGCCGTAGAGGTTAAAGGATATAGTGGCTAGGGAAGTAGAGATGACGATCCAATATAGAAGGGAGAGAGAAATGAGGAGAGATGGTAGCAATTGTACTTGCTCATGAGCATGAACAAAGTCATGAAGCAAAAGAGCCTTCTTTTTGAGCTATTTTTGCCATTAAGTATACAATTTTCTTCATTAACAACATAATAATAGCTTCATTAAGTTCTATTAACAGTAGTTAACCCATGGTTCCTTTTTGTAATATATGTAGACCTTTTTTTGGGTCAATTTGTAAATACTGAAAAGGAAGGTTTTATACATTATATCGATAAAATATAGGGTGTGATATGCAAATAGCCTATTTTCTTATATTTTGTTTAGTCATCATAACTCTTCTTCTTTCTCTTGTTTCTCATATTTTCCATTATCTCTTTTCCTCTCCCACTTTCTTCTCTTTCCAGTCCTTATTTTAAATTTAAAAAAATAATTTCTATGATTTATCATAAAATAAATTTCAGACCAGATCAAATATTAAATCAACCTAAGGAGTGAAAATTTTAGCTTAATCTATAAAGGCTATGCATTGAAAGGGGACTTCAAGATCTCTAAAGGACCAAATTAGTAAGGCCAAAGCTCTAATAAAGCTTGCAACAACTCAATGAACTAGAAGGAAATAAAAAGACCTAATAATATCCAATCAAGTAATTATAGAAAAGGGGTACTAAGATGTTTAAGCAAGGTTAGCAAAACTATGGTTGTTCAAGCCAAACCGAGCCTGACTAGCCTGGAATCGGGACCCTTTAGCATTTCGATTTGGTATGGAAGGTGAACCCCCTCAAACCACCTATAACACCCTGTATTGACGTATAGAACCGTACCGGACTATCTGATTCAGCTTGGTACAATGGCGAACATGAGTGAGGCCTCCCGATCCACCTGATTGGTGCGTTGCCAATTTGGTATAGTACGTGCCATACTGAACCAAACCGGTATGGTATCGGTACCTGGTACAATGGACCTTGCTTTTAAACCCTTGAAAAGTAACAAATAAAGATATGTTTATTTGATTAAATGAGAACTAAAAAAATGTGTAGGAATTTGGAGTGGTTTGATCAATCAAAAGAATGTGCAAGCGCCTCTTTAATGTCTAGATATTATGAAAACATGACTAGACCCTCCAAATAAACTAAGATGCTCCAAATAACTTATGAACATGTTTTGTTTTAAAAGAGGTAGAATATGTTTATGAGTTAAGTCATCCGTTCAGGTTGAACCAATGGCAAGGATTTTTAGATCCCATGAACATACACTTCTATTGTGTATTTTTTTTGTGGGAGTCTTCGTAATTAAGAGAAAGGCTTTCTATGTGAATATCATGCCTTTAAAACTTTGTTAAGAAGAATAACCAAAGTTCTCTAGACACTTTATTGCTGTCCTCCGGAGAAGATGAATGATTAAACAAAACCAAGAAAAATTCTGAGGCTCCACAACTAAACCAAAGCCCTATGATTCCCTCTTGCTTTGGTGACCGTCCTGCTGGCACACATATGAATAGTTGTTGGATTTTGTTCTGGTATGCTTGTCCATCTAGAGCTAATTGGAGTTGCAACAGTTAGTTCTCAAGAATTAATGGTTACAGAAATTATTAAAGCTGTCCAAATAGATGGGCAAAGGCTTTAAGTGTATTTGAAATCTCTTAGCTTGCATTAGTCTGGTTAAAATAGAGCAGATGCTGTGAGTTGATCTAAACTGTGATTGTAGAACTGTTGTATCTAAACATGACGCCTGAGAATAGCGTAACAATGAAATTTTAGAGCTGGTAATATATTCTATGTAATCGTAACAGTATCCTCATTATCAAAATATCCCTGAAGCTTCACTTTTTGGGAGGCTGGTTTTTGCACACTGTCAAGAGTAGAACTTTCACATGCTACTTAATTTGTTTTGGTTTACTGTCATATAAAACCAGCACAAATAGAAATTTTCCCTATATATGTTTCATGTCCAATCCATTCAAACAAGTAGTCTGAGTCAGATTACTACATATAATATATAGTTGCTTCTTGGGTATGAGTTCAATTTTTTCACTCATATGTATAATTTATTAAATGGTGTGACACCAATTTCTTAGTAAATCTGTAACAAGTAGCCTGAGTCAGATTACTGCATAATATATAGTTGCTTCTGAGGTATGAGTTCAATTTTTTCACTCATATGTATAATTTCTTAAATGGTGTGACATAAATTTCTTAGTAAATTTGTAACAAGTAGTCTGAGGCAGATTACTGCATATAATATATAGTTGCTTCTGTTATATGAGTTCAATTTTTTCACTCATATGTATAATTTCTTAAATGGTGTGACATCAATTTCTTAGTGTTGATGCTGAATCACCAGTCTCGTTTTCTTCTTTGTTCGAGATCTTTTACTGAAGGAAGAGTTAGCCCCCCTGAAGCACCCTCTTCTCTTCCTCTTATCCCCCTCTTGAGCTTCTTTTTTTTTTTTCTTTTTTAGGTCAGAAGGTCCACGTGTGAGATAAACGTTCGTCCTAGACTTGCGCCTGCTACATGGTCATTCATCGGTAATTAATAATAAAGGTATTAAGAAACTTGCTCATGAAGATAAGGATCTTCATGATGACTTCGATTATCCCAAGAAAATGTCTGGGTTAGTGGGAATGTCAGGGTCATAGAAAAGGTATCTAGCCCTAAAACAGGAGCTCAATATCTCCTTTTTCTAGATGAATGGTGATGTTTCAGTGTTTGTCTTATTCAGACCATTTAAAGCGTCATGATGCTTAATGATTCTCGATTTCTGTTCCAGACACGATAGCTCATCGTGTTTAATGCTTCTGACATGAGAATGATTCCAAGATTAGGGGCCGCTCAGGACTAGGGGCCAGCCAGACCCTGGGGGGCCGCCTAAGACTAGGAGACCGCCTAGGACCTAGGGGCTGCCTAAGGCTAGGGGCCGCCTAGAACCTGGGGGGGGCCGCCCAGGACTAGGGGCCGCCCAGATCCTGGGGGCCGTCTAAGGCTAGGGGCCGCCTAGGACTAGGGGGGCCGCCCAGGACTAGGGGCCGCCTAGACCCTGGGGGCCGCCTAGGACCAGGGGGCCGCCCAGACTCTGGGGGCCGTCTAGGGCCAGGAGGCCGCCTAGGACCTGGGGGCCGCCTAAGGCTAGGGGCCGCCTAAGACTTGGAGGCCGCCCAGAACTAGGAGCCGCCCAGACCCTGGGGCCGCCTAGGACTTGGAGGCCGCCCAGAACTAGGGGCCTCCCAGACCCTGGGGGCCGCCTAGGACTAGGGGCCGCCTAGACCCTGGGGGCCGCCTAGGACTAGGAGGTCGCCAAGGACTTGGGGGCCGCCGAGGACTAGGGGCCGCCCAGACTCTAGAGGCCGCCTAGGACCAGGAGGCCGCCCAGGACCTGGGGGCCGTCTAGGACTAGGGGCCGCCTAGGACCAGGAGGCCGCCCAGGACCTGGGGGCCGCCTAGGACTAGGGGGCCGCCCAGACTCTGGGGGCCATCTAGGGTCAGGAGGCCGCCTAGGACTTGGGGGCCGCCTAGGAATAGGGGCCGCCCAGACCCTGGGGGCCGCCTAGGACTTGGAGGCCACCCAGGACTAGGGGTCACCCAGACCCTGGGGGCCGCCTAGGACTAGGGGCCGCCTAGACCCTGGGGCCGTCAAGGACTAGGGGCCGCCCAGACCCTGGGGGCCGCCTAGGACTAGGAGGTCGCCCAGGACTTGGGGGCCGCCTAGGACTAGGGGCCGCCCAGACTCTGGAGGCCGTCTAGGACCAGGAGGCCGCCCAGGACCTAGGGACCATCTAGGACTAGGGGCCGCCCAGACTCTGGGGGCCACCTAAGACCAGGAGGCCGCCCAGGACCTGGGGGTCGCCTAGGACCAGGGCCGCACAGACCCTAGGGGCCATCTAGGACCAGGAGGCCGCCCAGGACCTGGGGGCCGCCTAGGACCAGGGGCCGCCCAAACCCTGGGGTCCATCTAGGACCAGGAGGACGCCCAGGACCTGGGGGCTGCCTAAGGCTAGGGGCCGTCTAGGACGTGGAGGCCGCCCAGGACTAGGGGCCGCCCAGACCCTGGGGGCCTCCTAGGACTAGGGGCCACCAAGACCCTGGGGGTCGTCTAGGACTAGGGGCCGCCCAGACCCTGGGGGCCGCCTAGGACTAGGAGGTCGCCCAGGACTTGGGGGCCGCCTAGGACTAGGTGTTGGAAGATTATTGAAAAATTATATGCCCAATCTAATTGATTTTGATGATTACCAAAAGCCATAAGTATGATAAAAGATGTAATGAGTTTATTTACATGGGCAACGAATTTATTTTGAACAATCAATGTGAATATTAAAGTTTGACTTTAATCATTTTGAAAGTAACTTCAAGCTCAATACTTTAAGCTTTCAAAAAGAAATTTTATAATTCATAGATTGATCAATGAGTTTTTGGAATACTTCTTAAATTAATTCTTAATGTCAATTTTATTGAATTCAAGTCAAAACAATGATTTAAAATGAATCTGGAACGATTTTAAAATCAATCAGAAAACTTTCTGATTTTTGATACGTTTCGGAGCCGACTCTTGAGTTTCAGAGTCGACTCCCCTCAGAGAACAGAAATGTCTATCTGTCTCGAGTCGACCCACGTAATTTCATGAGTCGACCCCCGATTTTGTCGAGCCGACTCCATGACTGTGCGAGTCGACTCCGCTCAGACACCAGAAGTGTATTTTTCTGAGCACTTTGCGAGTCAACCCCAACTTTTCATGAGTCGACCCCCGACTTTTAGGAGTCGACACTTTACTTTTGGTGAGTCGACCCTTTGACTTTCTAAACATTTCTATTTTTGGTATCACGACCTCGAGCCGACTCGGGAAAAGCATGAGTCGACTCCAGCAAATCTGGGTGAGATTTTTCTGGATGCCAACTCAGCGTCAACGGTAAGATTTTTGATTAACGGCTATTTTTCTTTGTCTCTAACGGCTATATTCTTGCAGAATCTATAAATAGAGAAGTCATTTTCAAATCAAAGAGAGACAAATAGAGAGATATTTATTTCAAAGAAGAAGAAGAGAAAAATCAAAAAAAATAGAGCTTCAGTTGAAAAAATCTGTGATTCAAAATAGAGTGAAAGAAAGAGTGCGAAATCAAAGGAAGTTCCTTCTGTGTTCAAGCTCAAATCCAAGGAAGCTTCAGAAGAAAATCCAAGTGCTATTCAAGAGTATCTCAAGAGATTTTCAACACTCGAAGAAAAGAGGGAAAGCCCAAATCAACTCCAACACATCTTCCATGAAGAATCCAAGCTGAGGCCTGGTTCTACACTTCAAAGGAGTTGAAGAAAAGAAGAAAAGCTCAAAGCCAACCAACTGCAAATCAGGCTTATCTAAACTCTATTCTTACATTTGTTTATCTGCTCATTAAAGAGCCTTGTAACTAAACAAACAATATTTCTATTCTTTGTGTCTAGCTCAATCTGGGGGATTGAACTAGAGGAGGTAGTCTTACCTCAGTTCAAGCTTGGTTAAGCTTGGGTTTAGGGTTTTTGTGCTGGTGAGCCCTTGAAAACCAGCTGGGTTCGTTGTGTGCCCGGGAAAATAACAAGTTTGAGTTGTGAGCTTGTAAAACAACTCTGCTGTAATCTAGGGTGATTATAGTGTGGACCCAAGTAAATCTTGGGAGTGGATGTAGGTGTTGGATACACCGAACCACTATAAAATCTTTTGTGTTTGCCGTGTTCTATTGTCTCTTTCTCTATCTCTGTTTTATTCACTGCAATTTATATTTACTTTGCATTTGCCTTCATTCATCTCAAGCTAAATAATTTAAAAGGCTAATTTTTAAAGAACCCAATTCACCCCCCCCACTCTTGGGTTGTCATCTGGGCCAACAATTGGTATCAGAGCTAGTGCTCATTAGATTTTGATCACACGATCAAGAGCTAAAGTTCCAAATGGCAACACAAGTTGGTTCTTTTGCTGAAGGTCATTCTACGAATAGTCCTCCACTTTTTAATGGCTCAAATTATTCTTATTGGAAAGCTAGAATGAGGATATTCATTCAAGCTTCTGATTATGAGCTATGGGGTGTTATAACAATGGACCTAGTACACCCACACATGTTATAGATGACACTATTGTTCCTAAGCCTGAAAGTGACTGGAATGATAATGATAGGAAAATGACACAGCTTAATGCTAAGGCCATGAATGTTTTATATTGCTCCTTAGATGCTAATGAATTCAATAGAATCTCCACATGTAATTTCGCAAAGGAGATTTGGGATAGACTAGAGGTTACCCATGAGGGTACCAATCAAGTAAAAGAATCTAAAATTAATATTCTTGTTCATAAATATAAATTATTTAGCATGGAACAATCTGAAACCATTGCATGCATGTACACTAGATTCACTGATATTGTAAATGGTTTGAAAAGTCTTGGTAAGTCATATACTAACTCTGAACTTGTTCGGAAAATTCTTAGGTCATTACCAAGATCATGGGAAGCAAAAATGACTGCAATCCAAGAAGCTAAGGACCTCAACACTTTACCCTTAGAGGAGCTTCTAGGATCTCTTATGACCCATGAGCTGACTATGAGGCAGCATGTTGAGGAGGATTCAAAGAAAAAGAGAGTTATTGCCCTCAAAGCTGCAAAAGAAGAAGAGAGCAGCAGTGATGATGATGATGATAATGATGAAGAGACTGCTCTCTTAGCAAAGAAATTTAAGAGATTTATGAGGAGAAAGAAACCCTTCCACAAGAAAAAATTTGGAGCTAAGTGGGAAGGAGAAAAGGATAAGAATAAGGACAAGGACAAAGAAAAAGAGAAAGACCCCTTGACTTGCTATGAATGTAATAAACCGGGGCACTTTAGGAATGAATATCCTAGATTGAAGAAAGCCTACAAAAAGAAAAAGAAGGCTTATATGGCGACTTGGAGTGACAGCGAGGAATCTTCTTTCGAAGAAGAAGAACAAAAGGAAGTCGCAAACGTATGCTTTATGGCGGACGACAACGATGAGGTAAGTTTCAACAACCCTTGCGATGAATTTGCTTTCGATGAACTTTTTGATGCCTTTAATGAACTTGTTGGGGATTTCAAAGTTTTGAAAAAGAAATACAAAATTTTGAAAAATGAAAACTTAACTTTCATTCAAGAAAAGAAAAATCTTAACAATGAAATTAAGAAACTTAAATCTAAAAATGAAACTTTAATGAATGAAAAGGAATCAATCTCAAATGAAAAAGATAAACTAAAAATGAGGTTGAAAAACATAAAAATATAGTTGATAAGTTTACATTAAGTTCACTTAAATTAGACATGTTATTAAATAGTCAAAAAGCAGTTTTTGACAAAGCCAGATTAGGATATATACTTTGAGAAAACAAAAATCATTAAAAATATTTTTGTGCATGCTGGCCAAAGTAATTTTACTTGCTTTAAATGTAATCAAACAGGACATAAAGCTTATGAATGTAAAATTCTAAAACCTAACAAAAACTTAAATGTTAAAGGAAAGAAAATATGGGTTCCGAAAGGAACAATATTTATTGGTACTAACCATGAAGGACCCAAGAAAGCTTGGGTACCTAAACATAAAGTCTGATTTCATTGCAGGAATGTCTTGTGGCCAAGAGATCAAAGAGAAAGTGTTATCTTGATAGTGGCTGCTCAAGACATATGACGGGTGACAAAGAAGAATTCATCACCCTTGAAGAAAAGAGAGGAGGAGTTGTTACATTTGACGACAATGGCAAAGGCCAAATCTTGGGGTTTGGTAACATTCAAATAACTCCCTCCACATTTATTGAAAATATACTTTATGTTGATGGTTTAAAACATAATTTAATAAGTATAAGTCAATTGTGTGACAAAGGTTTTAAAGTATCTTTTGAATCTTCTTTATGCACTGTAGCTAATCCCATTGATAATAGCATTGTTTTTATTGGAAATAGAAATGGCAATGTATACATGATTGATTTAGACAAATTGTCTACTATTAACCATTGCTTAGTTGCTAATAATGCTAATATGAATGAGATTGGTTGGTTGTGGCATCGAAGATTAGGTCACGCAAGCACACACCTGATTTCAAAACTAATTAAAATGGATTTAGTAAAAGGTTTATCTAAATTAGATTTTGAAAATAACAAAATATGTGATGCATGCCAGTTTGGAAAACAAACAAGAAGTTCTTTCAAATCTAAAATATTGTTTCAACTTCTAGGCCTTTAGAGCTACTTCACATGGACCTTTTTGGACCAACTAGAACCTTGTGTCTAGGAGGAAAGAAATATGGTCTTGTGATAGTAGATGATTACTCTAGATTCACTTGGGTAATGTTTTTAGCTCACAAAGATGAGACTTTCTCGATATTCATGAAATTCTTCAAGAAAGTAACAAATGAGAAAAACACTACCATAGTGTCTCTAAGAAGTGATCATGGAACTGAATTTGAAAATCACTTATTTGAAAGTTTTTGCAATGAAAATGGTATTAATCATAATTTTTCTGCACCTAGGACCCCACAACAAAATGGTGTAGTTGAAAGAAAAAATAGGACTCTAGAAGACATGGCCCGTACCATGTTATGTGAAAGTAAACTCCCGAAATACTTTTGGGCAGAAGCTATTAACACAGCATGTTACATCTTAAATAGAGCCTTAATAAGACCTATTTTAAAGAAAACACCTTATGAATTATGGCATGATAGAAAACCCAATATAAAATATTTTCATGCATTTGGTTGTAAATGTTTTGTTCACAATAATGGTAAAAACAATTTAGGCAAATTTGATGCTAAATCTGACGAAGGAATATTCTTAGGATACTCAATAACTAGTAAAGCATATAGAGTATTTAACAAGAAAACTTTAGTTGTTGAAGAATCAATTCATGTAGTTTTTGATGAATCTTTAGCTACTCGTTCTGAAAAATTTGATGATGAAGAAGATACAAACTTAATTGAAAAAGATCTTAAAAAATTAAATATTAATGTATCTTTAGATCAAGATCAAGACGCTAAAGATAATGATTCACCTGAGGATGATGATACTAATGCTAATCATAATGATGTAGATCTACCTAGGGATTGGAGATATGCTTATAGTCACCCTAAGGAATTGATTATAGGTGATCCATCTCAAGGAATAAGAACTAGGTCATCTATGAGAAACATTAGTAATCATCTTGCATTTGTATCGCAAATTGAACCTAAAACTATTGAAGAAGCTGAAAAAGATAATAATTGGATGTTAGCAATGCAAGAAGAATTAAATCAATTCACAAGAAATAATGTATGGACTTTAGTTGAAAGACCTAAAAATCATTCGGTTATAGGATCAAAATGGATATATAGAAATAAACTAGATGAAAATGGCATAGTAATTAGAAACAAAGCTAGATTAGTTGCAAAAGGATATAATCAAGAAGAAGGTATTGATTTTGATGAAACCTTTGCACCTGTAGCTAGATTAGAAGCCATTAGACTATTACTTGCATTTGCATGTCATATGAATTTTAACTTATTTCAAATGGATGTAAAAAGTGCTTTTTAAAATGGATTTATAAATGAAGAAGTATATGTAGAACAACCACCAGGTTTTGAAGATCATGAATTTTCAAATCACGTTTTTAAATTGCACAAAGCATTATATGGTTTGAAACAAGCACCTAGAGCTTGGTATGATAGATTAAGTAAATTCTTAATTGAAAATGATTTTATAAGAGGAAATGTTGATAAAACTTTGTTTTTGAAAAGAAAAGGTAAAGATTTATTAGTAGTTCAAATATATGTTGATGATATTATTTTCGGTGCTACTAACAATATTCTATGTCAAGAGTTTGCTAAGTTGATGCAGGGAGAATTTGAAATGAGCATGATGGGAGAACTCAACTTCTTCCTTGGACTCCAAATCAAACAAAGCAAAGAGGGAATCTTCATCAACCAAACAAAATACACAAGAGAAATCCTAAAGAAGTTTGGTATGGAATCAATTAAACCCCTCGGAACACCAATGAGTCCTTCATGCAAGCTGGACAAAGATGAAGAAGGTAAGAAGATTGATCAGAAATATTATCGAGGTATAATCGGATCCCTACTTTACTTAACTGCAAGTAGACCAGACATAATGTTTGCTGTTTGCTTATGTGCTAGATTTCAGTCAGAACCTAAAGAATCACATTTAATTGCTGTTAAAAGAATACTAAGATATGTAAGTGGAACAAAAATGTAGGTTTATGGTATTCTAGAGACTCCACATTAAATCTGATTGCATACACTGATTCTGATTATGCTGGATGTAAGTTAGATAGAAAAAGCACAAGTGGTGCATGCCAATTCTTAGGAAGTAACTTAATCTCATGGTTTAGCAAAAAGCAAAATTCAGTTGCATTATCAACTACTGAAGCTGAATATGTAGCAGCTGGAAGTTGCTGTGCTCAAATCCTATGGATTAAGCGACAACTTGAAGACTATGGTATCACACTTGATAAAACACCTATAAGATGTGATAACACAAGTGCAATTAATCTAACAAAGAATCCAATTCAACATTCAAGAACAAACACATAGAAATTAGATATCATTTTATAAGAGAACATGTAGCAAATAATGAAATATGTCTTGATTATGTTAACACTGAAGAACAATTAGCAGACATATTTACAAAACCTTTAAGTGAAGAAAGATTCTGTTATCTTAGAGGAGAGTTAGGGATTTGTGATCCATTAGAATGAATTTGAAACCCCTAAGGAAATTTTATCTAAGATTCTTTCAAATCCTTGATCTTTAAAAAAATCTTATCTAGAATTCATATCTAATTGATCCATTCATATTCAATGATTATTTTATCAATTTTCATGATCAAATTCCGGACACATTTCAGAAATTTCATGTTTTTGCTCTGAAATGGTCTCGGAGCCGACTCGGTGCGTATCGGAGTCGACTCCTGGTTTCGGCTGAAACTCTCGGGTCGACCCCTTCTTAGCGCGAGTCGACTTCACTTCGGGATGGTTTTCTGTGACTGTCCGGAGTCGACCCCTTGCTTTGCGCGAGCCGACTCGAAGTGGTCCCAGGTTGATTTATCTAGGGCAGAGTCGACTCGCCGTTCTTTTCAAACTTTCCAATCTCTCAAAATACTCTCTCCAAAATATCTCCAGACCTTCCAAATTCCCAAAATCACTGATTAATCCTTCCAATCGACCAATGGCACCCAAAACTCGTGGTTCCAATCTTGCTGCGGCCGGTGTGAAGAGGAAGAGAGCCGTGAGGAAGACGGTGAGGCGTCCGGTTTGTGAGCCCTCTCCAAGCACGGATTCTACTTCATCATCTTCAACCCCCAATGCTTCTCCAGCCACTGCTCCTTCTCAGGTAGATAGATTAGCAGATAGAATCATCACCACGGGAAGAAAAGTGGATTTTGAACTTTTTGAGGCAGAGGGATTTTTATTGGGAAGACAATTGATAGAAATGGGTTGGGAGAAGATCTGCTCCTTGGATTGCCCTACGTATCCCGCTCTTGTAAAAGAGTTTTATAGGAACCTATCGAGAGGAGATCATGGTCTCATAAGCACTGTGAGAGGAAATAGGATCTCTGTGACTGTAGAGCTTCTGTCAAGACTATTGGATCTACCCTTGTCAGGGACTACCACATTTTCTTCTGAAGACCGAAGCCCTGCTCTTGCTAGATTACTTAACCGAGAAGTTGTCAGTTTTGAGGAGGTATTTGCCAACCAATTATCCCTAGAACTAAGATTGCTTCATAACATATGCAGTAGGATTCTTTTTCCAAAAATAGGAAGATTCGATTATGTATCTGAAAGGGACATTTTTGTGATGGATGCTATTGTCATGGGCAAACCAATCAACCTTCCCAGTATGATTCTTTGGTATATTGCTGACTATGAGGAAAAAGAAAATCTAGCTTGCCCTATGGTATGATCCTCACCAAGATCTTCCAGAGTCAAGGAATTGTTATTTCTGACAGTGAGCCAATGAGGAACCTGAGACATACAGACTTTTACAGCTTGGCCACCATTCATCGGATGGGTTTTATTAAGAGAAATGGAATATGGGAGAGGAAAGGATTAGTAGAAGAGAGAGCTACGGATGTTGATGCACCAGGTCCATCAGTTAGACACTATTCACCTGCACCTCCGAGCCCTCCTACTTCTGCACCTGCTCCTACACCTGCTCAGTTATTTGATCAAGCTTCATCCTCTTCTGCTGGCTTCTCAGAACTACAATTAAAGCAACTCAAAGGACTATTAGATGATTAGTCAGAGAAATTAAAGTCAGAGTTTGAATATAAGTTCATGAACCTAAAGGAGACTCTATATTCTTTGGATGACAGAATCACTAAAATTAAGTCTACTCTCAGCACCTCTTCAAAGTCTTTAAGTGGAGATCTCAAGAACATTTTTGAAGAACTTAAAGATATTTGCGGAGATGGCGAAACCTACTCTAGATGCAATGCGGAGCTACAAGACAAGATTTTGACTGCTTGCACCTTTGTAGACGAGAGGCTAAAAGACTATGTAAAAATCCAATCAGATGGAATCAAGAATATAATAGATCATTTGACTAGGATTGTTAGAACTCATTTCTAATGTATTAAATACTCAATCCTTGTTATTGTTATGTTTATGTATTAGACATTTTGATGTATTAGACTCTTTGATGAAATGAAATGTCAATTTTGATTACTCAATGTATTTCTTTCTATCAACGAATGAATGAATGTTTATGCTTCTCTGCCTTTTTGTTGATAACAAAAAAGGGGGAGAGTTTTATAGTTTTATGATTGAATATGCATATGAGAAAATCAAATTAATCAATGAGATAATTAATTGAATGATTAAGTTTCATAGGGGGAGCTACCTCATTCAGGGGGAGCCTAAGCCTATCTATGAAAATAAAATAAATTCACAAATCAATCATGCATAAACTCAATGTTTTTGTCATCATCAAAAAGGGGGAGATTGTTGGAAGATTATTGAAAAATTATATGCCCCAATCTTATTGATTTTGATGATTACCAAAAGCCATAAGTATGATAAAGATGTAATGAGTTTATTTACATGGGCAACGAATTTATTTTGAACAATCAATGTGAATATTAAAGTTTGACTTTAATCATTTTGAAAGTAACTTCAAGCTCAATACTTTAAGCTTTCAAAAAGAAATTTTATAATTCATAGATTGATCAATGAGTTTTTGGAATACTTCTTGAATTAATTCTTAATGTCAATTTTATTGAATTCAAGTCAAAACAATGATTTAAAATGAATCTGGAACGATTTTAAAGTCAATCAGAAAACTTTCTGATTTTTGATACGTTCCGGAGCCAACTCTTGAGTTTCAGAGTCGACTCCCCTCAGAGAACAGAAATGTCTATCTGTCTCGAGTCGACCCACGTAATTTCATGAGTCGACCCCCGATTCTATCGAGCCGACTCTATGACTGTGCGAGTCGACTCCGCTCAGACACCAGAAGTGTATTTTTCTGAGCACTTCGCGAGTCGACCCCAACTTTTCATGAGTCGACCCCCGACTTTCAGGAGTCGACACTTTACTTTTGGTGAGTCGACCCTTTGACTTTCTAAACATTTCTATTTTTGGTATCACGACCTCGAGCCAACTCGGAAAAGCATGAGTCGACTCCAGCAAATATGGGCGAGATTTTTCCGGATGCCAACTCAGCGTCAACGGTAAGATTTTTGATTAACGGCTATTTTTCTTTGTCTCTAATGGCTATATTCTTGCAGAATCTATAAATAGAGAAGTCGTTTTCAAATCAAAAGAGACGAATAGAGAGATATTTATTTTAAAGAAAAAGAAGAGAAAAATCAGAAAAACAGAGCTTCAGTTGAAAAAATCCGTGATTCAAAATAGAGTGAAAGAAAGAGTGTGAAATCAAAGGAAGTTCCTTCTGTGTTCAAGCTCAAATCCAAGGAAGCTTCAGAAGAAAATCCAAGTGCTATTCAAGAGTATCTCAAGAGATTTTCAACACTCGAAGAAAAGAGGGAAAGCCCAAATCAACTCCAACACATCTTCCGTGAAGAATCCAAGCTGAGGCCTGTTCTACACTTCAAAGGAGTTGAAGAAAAGAAGAAAAGCTCAAAGCCAACCAACTGCAAATCAGGCTTATCTAAACTCTATTCTTACATTTGTTTATTTGCTCATTAAGGAGCCTTGTAACTAAACAAACAATATTTCTATTCTTTGTGTCTAGCTCAATCTGGGGGATTGAACTAGAGGAGGTAGTCTTACCTCAGTTCAAGCTTGGTTAAGCTTGGGTTTAGGGTTTTTGTGCTGGTGAGCCCTTGAAAACCAGCTGGGTTCGTTGTGCGCCTGAGAAAATAATAAGTTTGAGTTGTGAGCTTGTAAAACAACTCTGCTGTAATCTAGGGTGATTATAGTGTGGACCCAAGTGAATCTTGGAAGTGGACGTAGGTGTTGGATACACCGAACCACTATAAAATCTTTTGTGTTTATCGTGTTCTATTGTCTCTTTCTCTATCTTTGTTTTATTCACTGCAATTTATATTTACTTTGCATTTGCCTTCATTCATCTCAAGCTAAATAATTTAAAAGGCTAATTTTTAAAGAACCCAATTCACCCCCCCCCCCTCTTGGGTTGTCATCTGGGCCAACACTAGGGTCTTTAATTTTTTGTTTTCCAACCACATCATTTACTAATCATTTTATTTACCAACCATATCATATGCCCCCTCGCCCATGTCCCTTGCATTCATGTGCATTGCACACGCGCAAGGAAGAAGGGCGGAAAAATTTGAATTTCAAATTCTAGCACATGATAAGTGTCGTTTCGAGAAAAGGAAGAAAGAGGGGAAGCGCATATCTCTAGGAAGATAGCGTCTTTTCGCTTGTCCGGTCCCACTGAGGGATTGCCATGTGGCTTTGCGGCGCTCGAGGTGTTGCATCTGAAATATAAAAAGGGGGGTCGTCCCCTCCATCTCTTTGTCTTTTATTTATGTATCCTTCTGCGATTTTACTTCTCCAAGTCCAGGTTAGTCGACTTCTTCTTCTTCTTTTTCTTTTTCCATGGATCTCTCCCAATATAGGAAAGGTAAAGGCCCTATGATCGAGCCCTCCCATGAGGAGATTCTTCAGGCGCGTCGCCAGGCCCTCAAAGGGATGGCCATCCGCGGGGATCAACCCGTCGCTCGGCCTGCGCAGCCTATGTCTAGGTTGTTATCCCAGTCTCCTAGGGCTTCCTCTTCATCTACTAGCCGTGAGGTAGGGCTTCCTGCGATTGCTTCTAAATCGGCCAGCCCGGTTGATATCGCCTCAGTTACAACTTTCCAAGATCTTAGGAACCTTAGGGCTCAGTTTGGGATCCCTAGCACTATTCGGCTTTCCGTTCCCCTCCCCAAGGATAGGGTTACCCTAGCGCAACCAGGAAAGGTTGCATTGTATGAAGAGTTTTTTAAGGGCGGTCTACGATTGCCCTTACGTCCTTTCTTTGTAAACTTGTTGAATAGGTATCGCCTTATTCCTGCACAACTTACCCCCAACTCTATTTGTGTCATTTTTTCATTTCTGGTGCTTTGTTCTATTCACGGAGCTTCCGTCCGACTTTCCTTATTTAGGGCATTGTATAGGATTCAAAATCCTGTTAGGGATGGGTAGTGGAGCTTTGCGTCGAGGCCCAAGAGAGTCCTTAGGCTTAACCTTCCTTTCAAAATTAAAGGGTGGAAGTCTCGGTTCTTTTATGCACACTTGGAGGGGTTGGCGTAGACTGGGGTATTCCGGATACCAGCTCTAACCAGAACTCAAGTGTTGATGAGAGAGACCGTGAACTTTTCAACACTCTAATTTCTACTATCATACCTCCCAGCAAGGAATTGCTATCGGAAGATAATCTTCGGGAGATTGCATCCGTGCCGGTGTCGCTGGCTGCAGCGCCCGATGAGCCTCGAAGAGTTTTCTTTTTATTATCATTATAATTTTATTGCTTGTCTATACATCTGGTATTTGCATAGATGTCTTCTAGTGTACAAATTATTTTCGTAGCTAGTATATTTTGTGTCCTCCTTTTAGCTAACCACGTGCTCTCTATATTGCAGCAATGAAGTTTTCTCAGGACTCGCTGATATCGGGCCTTCGAAAGAGAGGAGGTAGCGACCGTGGCACGGCAGGAACCGAATCTAAAAGGCCCTACCGGCCAAAACCGGATCGTCGTGTCCAGCCTCTAGCGGCTCTCCCCGAGGCAACACTGATAGAAGACAGCGAGGGAGAGGCAAGTCCTCCCGAGGGGATACCGATAGGAGACCCTGCCGAGGGGAGCCTTCCAGCGATCGCCCCATCTCCTGCCAAGGGTGTCGGGGGGTCGGTTGGGAGCACGGAAGCCGTTGAGACTGATCCGTCAGGCCCGTCATCGTCAATGGAAGCAGGCGCCCCCGCCCCCGTTCCCTCGGGTGCCTTGAGAAGTCCGTCCCCGCCTCCCCAAACGCCTAGCCTGGGCACCGCATATAAAAGTTGTTTATCGGAAACAGTCCTCAAACTTTTGATCCTACCCAGGTTTCAGGATAAAATGAGGGGCCTATCACAGGAGGAGTCTTTTGACACTATGTTCACAGCTGCACTTCAGGTAGAGCTACGATCTTCTCCTCTCTCCTCCTTTCGCGATTACTGAGTTCTGGTATTTACCGAGTGTATACTGCAGATGTCTAACGGCCTCTTCGTGCTGCGCGAGGACCTGACCAAGGCCAAGTCTCGTAGTGAGAGCTTGGATAAAGAATTGGTAGAGACGAAGGCCTGGGAGTCGAAAGCACTACATGACCTTCGGGTCATCCAGGAGGATTATTGAACATGGCGGGGGAGGGCGGAGAAGGAGCTACGGAGCCTAGATGCCCAATTATCTGAAGTCCAGGAAAAATTGCTGCCAACAGAAGAAAGATTGAAGGAAACCGCTCTCAGGCTAGAGCATACTGAGAATCGAGCCGACAACGCGGAGGCCGCGGCTCGCGACGCTGCGGAAAAACTGGTTCTAGCCGAGAGGGATGCTAAGGAAGCTCTGGACAGGGTCACAGCAGTGGAGGCGGAGGCTCGGGAGAGGATGATCGCAGCCGAGGCTAAAGCCCAGGAAAAGGTGGCTGCGGCCGAAGCTAGGGTCCAGGAGGCCATCAAAGAGTACAAGGATTCTTCGGACTTTGCGTCGGAGCTCCACGAGGCCGCCATGGACGCTTTTATTCATGGTTTTGAGAGGTGCAAACGAAGACTAGCCCGGCACTTCAAATTAGAAAACCTTGAATATTTTCAACCCGCAGATGATGAAGAAACATCTGATATGGAGGTTGAAGATGCGGCGGGTGGAGCGGCGATAACCAAAGATCCTGTCACAGAAGCGCCCACTACTGAGGAGCTGGCCTCTGGTCCAATTACTGAGAAGGAGCGTCCCGAAGATTAATAGAAGGTGTCTAAGCTTATCTTGTTCTTAACTTTTTGTTCTTGACTTGGTCCTTTAAAGGACCTTTTTTTGTAAGTCAGCTGATATCAGCTCATAGACAATACTTTATAAAGTTTTATAGTGAATTGACTTTGAATGAGTAGATGCCACTTTTTTACTTACTTGACGTGACTTGATGCTTCAACCGTTCGACTCCTGATTTCTACCCATTGCTTAGGAGATCCACCTGCGAGTTGATGTTAAGTCCGAATCTCAGGGTCATTTTTCTGGTATGTTGTCTTAGGATGCGAGTCCTGGAATTCTGATAGGGCAGTTTAGGGACCTCCATAGGGAGTTTATTCTGGGTTCGAGGAGGCGCGATGTCCTTAGGACTGTGGGGCCGCCTGGCCCTTTTGCAGAATCATCTCTCGGGGGTAGCCGGGTACCCGCTTAAGAGCGTGACTCGGGGCTGCCTAAGTCATGGACTTGAACCTTCTCAGGGGTAGGTTATACCAGCCTAGGGGTGTCCTTAGGACCGTGGGGCCGCCGAGCCGCTTTGAAGGATCATCTCTCAGGGGCAGCCGGGTACCCGCCTAAGAGCGTGACTCAGGGCCGCCTAAGTCATGGACTTGAACCTCCTCAGGGGTAGGTTCTACCAGCCTGGGGGTGTCCTTAGGACCGTGGGGCCGCCGAGCCGCTTTGAAGGATCGTCTCTCGGGGGAAGCCGGGTACCTGCCTAAGAGCGTGACTCGGGGCCGCCTAAGTCATGGACTTGAACCTCCTCAGGGGTAGGTTCTACCAGCCTGGGGGTGTCCTTAGGACCGTGGGGCCGCCGAGCCGCTTTGAAGGATCATCTCTCGGGGGCAGTCAGGTACCCGCCTAAGAGCATGATTTGGGGCCGCCTAAGTCATGGACTTGAACCTCCTCAGGGGTAGGTTCTACCAGCCTGGGGGTGTCCTTAGGACTGTGGGGCCGCCGAGCCGCTTTGAAGGATCATCTCTCGGGGGCAGCCGGGTACCCGCCTAAGAGCATGATTTGGGGCCGCCTAAGTCATGGACCTGAACCTCCTCAGGGGTAGGTTCTACCAGCCTGGGGGTGTCCTTAGGATCGTGGGGCCGCTGAGCCGCTTTGAAGGATCATCTCTCGGGGGCAGCCAGGTACCCACCTAAGAGCGTGATTCGGGGCCGTCTAAGTCATGGACTTGAACCTCCTCAGGGTAGGTTCTACCAGCCTGGGGGTGTCCTTAGGACCGTGGGGCCGCCGAGCCACTTTGAAGGATCATCTTTAGGAAATCTCCAAACATACATGTTTATTAATTTTTGGGTAAGTACATTACATTACTGGTGGTATTTCCGGAGATTATCTGCGTTCCACGTTCGGAAGATTAGTCGCCCATTCAGATCTTCAAGTCGATATGCTCCGCGGTGAAGGACCTCCGCTATCTGGTAGGGCCCTTCCCAGTTTGGAGACAATTTACCCCCTTCCGTCGGTTTAGACACCGAAGCCTTTCTCAGAACCAAATCTCCCTGACGGAAGCTTTTCGAGCGGATGCGGGTATTATAATACCTCGCCATCCGCTTCTGGTAGGCTACCATTTTAATTCGAGCTCGATCTCTTGTTTCATCAATGAGGTCAAGATTGGCTCTTAAATTAGGGAGGTTGTCCGTTTCATCATATGATTCTACTCGAATACCCGGCAGGCCAATTTCGATGGGAATAACAGCTTTGGAACCGAAAACTAGATTGAACGGCGTCTCTCCCGTTGGTGTCCTGGGAGTTGTGGTATGCCCAGAGTACACTCGGGAGCTCTTCCACCCATCTTCCTTTGGACGTATCCAGTCTGGTCCTCAGTCCTCGTAATATCATACGATTCGTAACTTCGGCCTCTCCAATAGATTGTGGATGGCCGATGGAGGCAAATCATTGCATGATGCCGAGATCAGCGCAAAAAGTCCGGAAGGTGACGTTGTCGAACTGTCGGCCATTGTTAGTGACAAGAGTATGTGGTATGCCGAATCGATAAATAATGGCTTTCCAGAAAAAGGCTTTGACTTTGGCTTCAGTGATCCTAGCGAGTGCTTTGGCTTCGACCCATTTAGTGAAATAATCGACGGCGACTAGTAGGAATTTTCGCTGTCCTGACGCCGGAGGGAAAGGGCCGAGGATGTCCATGCCCCACTGAGCGAAAGGCCAGGGAGCAGAAAGAGGGTTTAACTGAGAAGACGGTTGTCGCTGAATGCAGGCGTACCGTTGGCATTGGTCACATGTTTTCACCAGTTCAGCTGCATCTTCTTGCATAGTCAACCAATAATACCCTTGTCGGAGGGCCTTACGTGCCAGAGATCGGCCTCCCGAGTGATTCCCACATATGCCTTCATGAATTTCCCTAAGGACATAATCTGCATCTACCGAGCTAACACATTTGAGGAGAGGCTGAGAGAAGGATCTCTTGTAGAGTCGGCCATCTAGCAGTACAAATTTAGAAGCCCTCCGCTTGAGCAGCTTAGTTTCCTTGTGATCAACTGGGAGAACGCCGTCCTTCAAATATCGGATATAGGATTCCATCTAGGTTTCCTCTTGGGTGACAGGCAAAGCTTCTTCCACGGCTTCAATGCTAGGTGTCTCCAGGTACTCGATGTAGGTTTTTCCCATGGCGCTATCTACAGACGTAGCAAGCCGGGCCAACATATCAGCTCTAGCATTCTCTTCTCTGGGGATATAGCTGATGGTGAAGTGATCTAATAAGGGAACTAACAGTTTAACCTTGCTCAGATATTGGGACATGATAGGGTCTCGGGCCTCAAACTCTCCCGCCACCTGGGCAGAAATAAGCTGCGAGTCAGTGAAAGCTCGGAGATGCTTGATTCCCATCCCATGTGCTAGTTTGATCCCGGCTAACAAGGCTTCATATTCATCTTGATTGTTAGTGGCTTCAAAGAGGAAATGAAGAGCATACTCCAGTACCACACCCTCTGGGCTGGCGAGAATAAGACCAGCTCCGCTCCCCTGGGAGTTGGACGCTCCATCGACGTGGAGGACCCATACCTTATCATTCCCCTCGTCAACATCTAAAAGAATCCGGGGGCACTCCTCTTGATGTTATTCAGACCAAGTGCATTCCACTAGGAAGTCGGCCAAGACCTGGGATTTCAGAGCTGCCCTGGGCTGAAATGACAAGTCGAATTCCCCTAGTTTAATGGCTCACTTGGCTAACTGGCCAGAGGTGTATGGGCGGGACAAAATGGCTCTGAGAGGCTGATCATGAGGACGACTATAGGATGGGCCTGAAAGTAGGGTCTGAGTCGTCGGGCGGAGATGAACAAAGCAAAAATAACTTTCTCCATTTTGGAATACCTCTCTTCCGCACCATGAAGTACTTTGCTGGTATAATACACATATCTTTGAGTGGCGTGGTCGCCGACATGCACCAGAACGGAACTGACGGCTTCTGAGGAGGTCGCAAGATAGAGGAAGAGCTTTTCTCCTTCCTCCGGTTTAGACAACAGGGGTGGTGTGGACAAAACTCCTTAAGTTCTTCAAAAGCTCGTTGACAGTCTTCCGTCCACTCAAAACCGTCCACTTTACGTAAGACCTTGAAGAAGGGTAGACACCTCTCGGCCGATCTTGACAAAAATTGGCTTAATGCTGCTATCCTCCCGGTGAGTTGTTGCACCTCCTTCTTACATATAGGCCGCCTCATATCAAGAATGGCTTGAATTTTCTCTGGGTTTGCCTCAATCCCCCGCCGGGTAACCAAGAAACCCAAGAATTTCCCTGCAGTAACTCCAAATGCACATTTGCGTGGGTTGAGCTTTATTCTATGGAGCCGGATGTTGTGAAAAGTCTCCTGCAGGTCGGCGATATGGTCAGTGGCACATGTGCTTTTTGTCAACATATCATCTACATATACTTCCATGTTGCGGCCGAGCTGGTATTTAAAAACTTTGTTCATCAGCCTCTGATAGGTAGCTCCTGCATTCTTCAACCCGAAGGGCATTACTTTATAACAATAGATGCCCTTCTCGGTGATAAAAAAGTATGCTCTTCATCTAAGGGGTTCAATTTTATCTGATTGTACCCCGAGAAAGCATCCATGAAGCTAAGAAGTTCATAACCAGAAGTTGAATCTACTAACTGGTCGATCCATGGCAACGGAAAACTGTCTTTAGGACAAGCTTTGTTAAGATCGGTGTAATCGATGCATATTCTCCATCCTCCGTTGGCTTTCCGGACCATGACCACATTGGCTAGCCAATCAGGATATTGTGCCTCCCGAATATGACCGGCCATAAGCAATTTATCCACCTCTTCGTCAATGACCTTTTGCCGCTCATAGGCAAAACTCCTTTTCTTCTAGCGGACAGGACGACAGCTTGGGTTGATATTAAGTTGATGAATAATCACCTCCGGAGGAATCCCGACCATGTCCGTCACTTTCCAGGCGAAGACATCCGCATTTGCCGATAAGAAGGCTAGGAGCTGATCTCGGACTTCAGGGGAGAGGAGCTCACCAATTTGCACGATCTTAGTGGGATCACCCCCCAGGGGGCAAGATATCAGAAGCTCCGCCGGCTCTCCTCTCCGCTCAACTTCTCTAGGGTCAAACGACTCAGCGACCGGAGGAATTCTAGCAACCTAGGGACTAGGGGCTAAATAATAGCAGGGTCTGACCGGGTCTACCTCTCCATGCATCTCGCCAACTCCTTGGTTGGTAGGGAACTGCACCAATAGGCGCTTGGTAGATATAATTGCATCTAACATATTCAACCCGGGGCGGCCGAGAATGGCGTTGTAAGCCAGGAGGACCCGAACCACCAAAAAATCCAGCATTACCATGCTTTGACATGGCGGCGATCCTGCCGTTGCCGGTAAAGTAATCTCGCCCTCCACTCGTATAGAGTCTCCAGTGAAACCGACTAGAGGGACGGCTACAGGTCGAAGAGAGTCAAGAGATAAATTCATCCGAAGAAATGCATCATAAGTAAGCACATTAGCGGAGCTTCCACTGTCGATTAAGATCCTCTTTACAGGATGTCTAGTGACCGTCATTTAAACAATGACGCTATCATCTTTGACAACACCACCCCCCGCTATATCTCCCTTAGAAGGGATTACATCATCTAGTTCTCCCCCTCCCCTTGGCCTCTTAGAAGATGAGGCTCTTCCGTGGGAAATCATGCCCACCATCCACTCTGTCGGGGTGTTACCAATGTTGGCTTGAGCGGGAGGAGGTCCCATCAAAGCTGGTACGGGAGGAGCCTCTTTCTTCTGGATGTACTGCCCAAGATATCCCCTCTGAATGAGTTCTTCGATGGCTTGCTTCAAAATTTGACATTATTTAGTATCGTGGTCGTAATCCCTGTGGAAACGGCAATAATGGCTCCTGTCGCGGGCAATGCCCTTCTTCAACGGGGGTGGACACCGTAAATAAGGCTCGTTTTCAATTTCTATAAGGATATGAGCCTGGGGCACTAGGAGGGGTGTAAGATGGTCCTCTCTGGGAGCCAGGCTCTTGCGGCGGTTAGTCGGTCGGCGCGAGGGTTTGGACTTCTTGGGAGGGGGCCCGCTCAACTCTGGGCGAGCTGGTCTCTTGCCGGTCCTCTCCTGCGCACCTCTCCTTGATGAATCAGCTTCGTCGGCGCGGATGTACTTCTGCGCACGGCTCAAGAGATTAGCATAAGAGCAAGGAGGTTTCTTGTCCAGAGAGTAGGTAAAATAGGAGGGATGGAGCCCCCGTTTTAAAGCCAGCGTGGCTACAGCATCTTCAAGATGATAGACTTCTAGGGCCGCCACCTTGAAACATGTTATAAAGTCTTTTAGAGGTTCTCCTTCTTGCTGTTGCACGGAGAATAAGCTGTCTGCCACTCGAGGAATCTTCCGACAAGCATCGAAATGAGCCAAGAAAGATCTCTCCAGTTGTCAAAAAGAGTCAATACTACGTGAGGGCAGACGAGAGTACCAAACACGGGCCGCCTTATGGAGGGTGGTCGGGAAGGCAATACATAAGAGGGCATCAGTCGCTTCTTGGACCTGCATAATAGCTTTATAGCTCTCCAGATGATCTAGGGGATCAGTGGTGCCGTCATAGGGGTCTAGTTGAGGGAATCGGAATCTCCTTGGAATGGGCTCTTCCATAACCCGCCGAGTAAGAGGAGGGCGGGTGTCGTAATCTGACCCCAGCTGATTGTTGATCCTTTGACTAAGTTCCTTCAGCCTTCGATCTTGCTCCTCAAGACGCCTTCCATCCGATCAGTCATACGTCCTTCGGCCGGCTCAGGGGAATAAGAAGTAGACTGACGATGCCACCGGTGGTGCTCCGCATAAGGTTCTTTCCCCCGCCGCCGCCCGGCAGGTGGGCTGCTAGGGGAACGGGTGAGAGAGCGCGAGCCGTCCTGGGAACTTTGAGAGTGCCGCCCTCCTGAGGAATAAGGGTGGAGAGGCTTTGTCGGAGGGGATCTCCCTCGAGCTGATTGTTGGCTGACAGGAGTAGCCGATATGGGCAACAGAGGTGGCTCGAGTCGTTGCCGGGCTCCTCTAGAGTGCTGTTCTTGCATCTGTTGAACCATCCCAACAAGAGTTTGGACTTGCTGGATAAGGATCAGCAGTGGATCTTAAGGAATAGCTGGAGCCGGCAGCGGCGAGGAAGGAACCGGAGGGTTCGACTTCACTGGCTCAGAAGAGCCAAGAGTCTTGAGATCATGGTTGGGAGGCGAGAGATGCCCCCCAGACCAATCAGAGGGATCCTCTTCCAGAGATCTAGAGCTCATGTTCGTAGAATCGTAGAACAGGTATTACTCACTGCTCCGACGATGTCCCCCTTCCTGGCGCGCCAATCTGTTGATGCTGAATCACCTAGACTTGCGCCTGCTATATGGTCATTCATCGGTAATTAATAATAAAGGTATTAAGAAACTTGCTCATGAAGATAAGGATCTTCATGATGACTTCGATTATCCGAAGGGAATGTCAGGTTTAGTGGGAATGTCAGGGTCAAAGAAAAGGTATCTGGCCCTAAAACAGGAGCTCAATATCTTTTTTTTCTAGATGAATGGTGATGTTTCAGTGTTTGTCTTATTCGGACCATTTAAAGCGTCATGATGCTTAATGATTCTCGATTTCTGTTCCAATCACGACAGCTCATCGTGTTTAATGCTTCTAACATGAGAATGATTCCAAGATTAGGGGCCGCCCAGGACTAGGGGCCGGCCAGACCCTGGGGGGCCGCCTAGGACCAGGAGGCTGCCTAGGACCTGGGGGCCGCCTAAGGCTAGGGGCCGCCTAGAACCTAGGGGGGGCCACCCAGGACTAGGGGCCGCCCAGACCCTGGGGGCCGCCTAAGGCTAGGGGCCACCTAGGACTAGGGGGCCGCCCAGGACTAGGGACCGCCTAGACCCTGGGGGCCGCCTAGGACCAGGAGGCCGCTCAGACTCTGGGGGCCGTCTAGGGCCAGGAGGCCGCCTAGGACCTGGGGGCCGCCTAAGACTTGGAGGCCGCCCAGGACTAGGGGCCGCCCAGACCCTGGGGGCCGCCTAGGACTTGGGGACCGTCTAGGACTAGGGGCCGCCCAGACCCTGGGGGCCGCCTAGGACCAGGAGGTCGCCCAGGACTTGGGGGCCGCCTAGGACTAGGGGCCGCCCAGACTCTGGAGGCCGCCTAGGACCAGGAGGCCGCCCAGGACCTGAGGGCCGTCTAGGACTAAGGGCCGCCCAGACTTTGAGGGCCGCCTAGGACCAGGAGGCCGCCCAGGACCTGGGGGCCGCCTAGGACTAGGGGGCCGCTCAGACTTTGGGGGCCGTCTAGGGCCAGGAGGCCGCCTAAGACCTGGGGGCCGCCTAAGGCTAGGGGCCGCCTAGGACTTGGAGGCCGCCCAGGACTAGGGGCCGCCCAGACCCTGAGGGCCGCGTAGGACTTGGAGGCCACCCAGGACTAGGGGCCGCCCAGACCCTGGGGGCCGCCTAGGACTAGGGGTCACCTAGACCCTTGGAGTCATCTAGGACTAGGGGCCGCCCAGACCCTGGGGGCCGCCTAGGACTAGGAAGTTGCCCAGGACTTGGGGCCGCCTAGGAGTAGGGGCCGCCCAGACTCTGGAGGCTGCTTGGGACCAGGAGGCCGCCCAAGACCTAGGGGCCGTCTAGGACTAGGGGCCGCCCAGACTCTGGAGGCCGCCTAGGACCAGGAGGCCACCCAGGACCTGGGGGCCGCCTAGGACCAGGGGCCCTCAGACCCTGGGGGCCATCTAGGACCAGGAGGCCGCCCAGGACCTGGGGGCTGCCTAGGACCAGGGGCCGCCCAGACCCTGGGGGCCATCTAGGACCAGGAGGCCGCCCAGGACCTGGGGGCCGCCTAGGGCTTAAAGGTCGCCCAGGACTAGGGGTCGCCCAGACCCTGGGGGCCGCCTAGGACTAGGGGCCGCGCAGACCCTGGGGGCCGTCTAGGACTAGGGGCCGCCCAGACCCTGAGGGCCGCCTAGGACTAGGAGGTCGCCCAGGACTTGAGGGCCGCCTAGGACTAGGGTCTTTAATTTTTTATTTTCCAACCACATCATTTACTAATCATTTTATTTACCAACCATATCACTTAGTAAATATGTAAACTTAGTTAATTCCATCTCTCATAGCACTGCATACAGATAATTATTTTTCCAAGATTCTTTCCTAATTGTGTTATTGTAAGTTTTTCATCTGCTCTGTTTTGCTTGGAATTATTATTTATACGGACTCAAATTTAGGATGGCCCCAAATAAATGTTTAGTCTATAAACAGACAGATTAGTGCTTAAAATTGGTTTCCAGTTCTATCATTAAATATTTGGCCTGGGATAATTTGTAATTGGGTTCTCTTCTGATATGTTTTACTGGTAATTGGAAGTTGAGAATCAAATACTTACCTTGCCTTGATAATATTCTCTAAGCTAGTTCTTGCTTCACCCAAACAAACACCTCTTGTTTCCTTCTTTCAAGAAAGAACAGAATCAAATTTTGTTGCTTCCCATGATTATATTCTTAACTTTTGTTGATCAAATGGCACAATTTTTTCTCAATTGTATAATATGTTCTTAATTGGAAATTTAATGGAGAACCAATTGGGTTTCCAAAGATATTCGTTTCTGATTCTTTTTCACTCTTTAAGCATTTCTTGTCTTTTGTGCAGTATTCTCTTTATATACGATACTATTCCATCTCCTAAATCTAACCATCAAGCAGTGCATGATTTTGTTAGGGACCCTCCAACTGAAACAAATAACCAGCAACATCAGACCACTTCCAGTTGCAATGACCAATGCATGCTTTGTCCGTTCTGGGTTTCTACCTGCAAGAAAGAATTTTGAAGGCTACATTGCCCGAACCTGCAGCATGCCCTCATCACAGATATCCCGGCCATCATCTCCAGTGATCCTCCATAGCCCCTCAGCCCTAGCTGTGTCAGCCCATCTCACCTCTTCCGATGCACCCCAATGGTCAGAAGAATGGTTTGCCCTACGCAAGGATAAGCTAACCACAAGTACCTTCAAAACTGCCTTGGGCTTCTGGAAGGGCGATCGCCGATCTGCACTGTGGTATGAGAAAGTGTTTGCACCAGAGGCCACCACTTTTGGGGCAGCAGCCAAGGCTGCAATGGACTGGGGTGTGCTTCAGGAGGCTGCTGCCATTGAGCGGTACAAGAGCATCACAGGCCGATGCCAGTTATGGGTGGCTTGGAGCCTCACCTGATGGGCTTCTTGGATGCTATCCTGATGGTGGGATTCTTGAGGTAAAATGCCCCTTTAACAAGGGGAAACCTGAGCTTGGGCCCCCATGGCTAGCCATGCCATTCTACTACATGCCCCAAGTACAGGGCCAGATGGAGATCATGGACAGAGACTGGGTTGATCTCTATTGCTGGACTCCCAGATGCAAATCAACAAGAGCTATTTTTTGCAGGTAATTATCTCAAGGGTCCTGATGTGCTAGTTGATTAGAACATACCTAAGAATTCCACCATCAAAGTTTATATTGGAGATGGTATGCAAATATCTGTCAAGATTCCAACAATGATGACCATTTTACTTGATGTGAAGAAATTCGACACCATTCAAGATGTGAAGTCTAAAATCCAGGACAACGTGGGGATTCCACCAAGCAAACAAACACTTGTCTACTTAGGCAGATCACTTGAGGATAACCAGACAGAATGATTCGGTATCCTTTACCTACCTGCATCACTATCTAAAACATCTTGAGATTTTTACTGCATTACTTGCCATAGTTGGATAAATATAATAATTTTATAACTTTTGCAACATTGGATTGATTAGTTTCTACCTTACTACTTTTATACACATTGTTCCTTCCTTGAAGAACAGTAGATTAATCAATTTAGAAAAAAGAATGCCTTTAAAAAAAAAACAGAAAGAAAGAGCCGCAAGTTGAAGTCAATAAGACGTGGGCTACGAGGCCTGGTCTAACATGCCAAGGGTGCTATTTAAATTTTCAAGTGCTTTGAGTTGGCCCGAACCGATCAATGGCTGGTGAATCCTTATGGTTTGTTACTAGAATATAGACCGTATTGCACCATATATATATATTTATTCTTCCAAGAGAGTCAATGCAAAATGTGAAAAGTCATAGAAAGTAGTGGTGGTTCGACTGATGCTTCTTTTTATCTAATTTAGAAAATAAAATAATTTAAATATCAGAGCCCATAGTTGCATGCAGAAAATTGTAATTAAAAGAAAACATAGTTTATCATTGGAGATACATAGCTTTATATAAAGTCTTGTGTGCTTAATATAAGAAAAACATGTGAATTCTGCTAAATATTAAAAGATAACCTTCGCCTTCTCTGCAAATGCCGATCAGCACCCAGCCGTACCAGCCGAACCAGAGGAGGAAGGCACCCCTTCGCCCGGCGTGGTCGAAGCGCTCGACAAACTCGATGACGCTCGAGCTGACAAGTAGACACTCGTCGACTCGACAGGAGGCGGAGGCGGAGGCAGAGGCGGAGGTGGAGGCCCAGCGGGAGGCGGAGGTGGAACTGGAGGCCCAGCGGGAGGCGGAGGCGGAGCCGGAGGCCCAGACCGCCGCTGCAGGCGGTCGCAGCACACCACCACAAACAGGATGAGGAGGAAAAATATAATGGCCACCAGAAAAAGGACTATATCTGAGTCCACAGCCGGCGGCGGCGGCGGCTCCGCCACTGCGATGTGGCCGGAAGTCATGTGTGGAGTGGTCTCGCGACTCCTCTCCCCTTCCTCTATCTCTCCCTCTCTCTCTTTCTCTCTCTCTCTCTCTCTCCCGGCGAGGGCGACGGGGAGGCGGAGGGGCCTAGCAAAGCAATCTGGAGATGTGACGTGCGTACTCCCTTTAGAACGCGATGAGACCTATAAGGAATTAACTTTTTTTTATTTAAGATAATTTTGGAAATATTATAACTTTTGTATGTATCACCAACATGGATGCATTTTTAAGATAAAAACGTGGTCATTTTTTACCGCTCATCTCAAAAGAATAGTATTTTAATTTATAATATCAATCCAAGACCTTATAAAGTTTAGTTTGCAGACAGATTTTGACCCTGTGACACTACATGAACATTAATATAATCTTAAGTTGAACTAGGACCAAACCAACTTCTTCACTACCACTGCTACATCTATATCACTCTACATATTTAGCTTGACCAACCATGATTAATACAAACTTAGCTTCACCAATATAATAGTCATTGCACATCGTAGAAGCCTATAAATATAATATTAGTTTATACAATGCACATAGTATTGGAGTAAATTGAAATGTTGACTTTGAGCAAGAATAAGTTGAAAACTTCTATGAATATATGGATCAATTACAAGTGTTAATTTATGATATGTGTTTAAGTGCACTAAATATGCAAATAGGATAATTATTTTTAATATCTTTAAAATGGCATTTGTTTTCATCGTAATAAGTTATAATTTTAATAAAAAATTATTTTTATATTTCATGTTATTACGGCAAAAACTAGTTTTGTCGTAATAAGCCTTCCCTATTATGATGATTTTTATTTCGTCGTATTAAGCCTTAATTTTATTTTTAAAAAAATTCTTTTCGTGCTATTACGGTGAAATAAAAAGAATTTTAACACCTTTTATATATCTTATAGTAGCATTGGATTACGCCAACAAATGTAAAAATCGCGGAATAAGCCCTGTAACTCCATAGTATTAAATTCATACCAGCATATTAGCACACTGAAAATATATATATTAAGAATCTCATATCAATACTCCACGTCTGATAACCTAATTTGATTATTGCCATGCATCCATATTGGTTCTCATGCTTGTGCCATGTATCATAAATTTAATCAATTCAAATTAATATTCTACATCATACTTCATTGCCTTAAGCCTTGCTACCGATGTTACGTATCAATAACTATGCATAACATGTGCCAATTTGGGCACGTAAAATGTAGGTTAGCCTACAACTAATTAAATTTGCGATCATATCTTGTAGAGCAAAGAAATCATGAGCATTACACTATTTTTGTTTAAAAAAATGTAATGAAAACTTGCTTATAAAATCCAAAACTTAATTTGGACACAAACTGCCATACGCATAAAATGTCATGGACAAGTATGATGTCATTTTAATTAGGAGCAAAATTAAATATTTTATGAAAGGATATCCCAGAGATAAGATCGCATGGTAGCTAGATATTCATATAGTTTCCATACTACTATTCTTGCCATCTTTAGCAATTAATATCCATCGATAGAAGGTGGCCGTCAAAAAAATGACCGGTAGTCTAAAAATATCAATACATAATGCCATCTTTTTATTTAGATAGAAACATCCAAATTAAGATAGAACCTACAATTTTAATAGATAATTTTACATTAGAATTTAAATTTTAAAAAATAGTTTAGGCCTTTCGTATTATTATGGAATGCACACCCTTGTTAAGAAAATATTATTATAAGAAGACTATTATAGAATATATTATTATAATTAAAAAAAAGATTTCTATGATGATATTAATGATGCAAAGAGTTTAAATATTTTAATATTTTTTCATCTTTATATGGGAACTATAATTATACTTTTCTTAACTTTTTATATAACAATCATAGTCCTACATTACTCTCTATTTTATTCAAATTTATCGATTTTAATATTATAATCATGCATCAACCTCCCCATCTCCTCACCAAACTCTTCAAATTCATAGCAAAAAAGCCATAACACCCATATGCAAGTGAACATTATAGTTTGATTATGAAAGTATAATGGCAGTCATTTATTAATTAGTAACTCCACCAATAAATTTACTATAGATTGAGAAATTTAAAATATATATTAATTAAATAAATATTATCATGTTGAAAGAAAACTAGTGCATATGAGCCCAAATTGAACTTAATGAAAGAAAACTTGAAGCCAACTCCATTCCTCTTATTAAGTTTGGTTTAGATTTTGCTTGGATCCAACAAAAAATTAACATTTTCAGCTCCTTCCTTTCCAACTCCCACGGTAGTCTTTGTACCTCTCTAAAAAAATTTGGCATGGAGTGAAATCCCATCTACATTGTTATCATCATCATCATCTCTATCGCTGCTATTATTTTTTATATCACTATTAACTTTATTATTGCTATCATTATTATCTCTATCATCACTATCATTATCATCATTACTATTACCAATGTCAAACTCTATAAGCAGTCATCACTATCACGACCATTCCATTGCCACCCTTCCATCACACCATTATCACCATCACAATCTCTCTACCATATTAATATTATCATCATCATTACCATACATTACCACTGCATTGTCAATGTTCATATCATTAATGTCATCTCTATTATGACCATCCTTGTGCTTCCATTGTCTCTGATACCATTTCTCAACCATCATCGTCATATTTATATTTTAAAAAATATTATACATATTTCAAACATATTATAATTTTAAAATAAAATAAATGAAGATGCCAAATGTCACTCTATAGGCTTGGTAGCATTTCACGATTTAAACCGTTGCTCAACGATCTTCAATAAGTCCACCAATTATTCTACCGCAATTGCTTAGGGCAAAATGCCCAGGACGACCAACCATAGGATCATGACGCAACTGGTTCTCGATAGCGTCGCAACACATGTGGCCATAAAGGAAAAATGGAAGCACTTTGCCAAACCTGGAATACTTTTCTATTCTAAATAATTATCAACTTTTTTACCCTTCAAATATGTTAGGTAATTTATAATCCTCTTCCTCTAGTTGACTTTAATTACGTGACCATTTTTTTAATTTAATCTTTTTGAGTTTTGCTGTAGTGTTTTATTTTATTTTATTTTTTAAGTATTACGATATTATTTTACTTAGATTGCGTATACATACGGTGGCCCAACTACCTTCTTCTTGTGTGTTTGAATACGTAGATAGAGTGGGGCTATTCGTTTTAATGTAGAAGGGTTATCCATTCTTACGGATTATAGCGGGGCTATTCGTTCTTACCATTCTTGTAGAGGTGCTACTGTGAAGGGAGTGTGGTCCTAGGGAGGAGGTGAAGACAGCAGCCCTTGTGATGGGGCTGGGAAAGAGATGATGGTAGGAGAGTAGAAAAACACAGAAGATGAGTTCAAAGATAGCATAGGAAAATAAAAGAAGGCATTGAACGATCAAAAAAATTCTTTGCTATGTTGATGATTTTAATTTATTCTTAGAAACTTATCAACTAAATTGCTAAAATTTGGATCAATAAATAGCACATTCCTATGTAAATCTTATTATCCATTATTATTATTTAAAATCAAATTTTCAAATACCATCCCAAGTCCAAATTAACGGCATGCCCTATGACCGGAAACCAGCTGCCCTATATATGCCCTATGACAAAGACTTCTTGCCTCTTTGTCAAAGACTTCATCTTTCAAGTTAACCCCAATTTGACGTATTGAATCTGAATTCACTCATGCAAGGCACTTGAATAGAGAAGGAGGAGGTTTTTAACTTCAGCAAATTGCTCTAGTTATGGTCACCCAATGATGTCACAATAATTTCAGTTCTATGGATTTCTTATGGGCTTTGTTCTTCATCTATGTTTTGGGATGTGCTTGGGACTTCATAGATCTTGTCTTTAGCTTCCTTCAATTCATAGGTGAATATGAGACATTTGATGACTTATTTTTGAATCTTTTTAGTTTTCAAGGTCAAGTAAAATGGAGAATAGTAATAAGAAGATGAGAAGGATGACTTGCAGGAGCAAGGGCTTAAGATAAGGTGCTTCACCAATTTATAAATCTCCTCTCGATTGAACCATGAAACTGGTTTTTTTTTTAGTCCAATCTGAAAGCTGTACAAGTATTGCTTTATATAAGGAGGAAGTAGTCATCAGTCACAACATATTGCAAGTTAAATGGCCTCCTTGCTTAGGAAGTCAATATGAAAAATAATGATATTACAATTTTTGTTCAGTAGTTGTTTGCATTAATGGTTACACTTGAGTTTTGGTAAGTATTGGGAGTGAAAGTAATTAGTGCGATAATCATTCGATTAGAAACAGGTTCAAGTGGTTTACATAGTTACAACACACTTAAATCACAAACAAATATATTACATTCATGTATGTCAATATTTGCATACACCATAAATGGTAGAGATATAAGGTGCACTAGTGATATATAGGGGAATGAGTCTCTTGTATGAATGCGAAGACGTTGGTGGTACAAGATAAGCACAAAGAAAAGAAAGGTTATAAGAGTCTAGTTTTCCTAAATAAAAGGGTGCAAGATGCATAAGCAAGTGCCCAAGAATGTTACCACTAATGAGGAAAGTGTTGCGGAGCGCGGAATACCCCCAAGATCACGACTATAGCGTATATGAGTAATACAAAAAACTTTTACCGTTCTAATCTATGAGTACAAGATCATACCTTCAGATTTGAACTTTGGAACACTTTGATTCGATTGCTCGACCTCAACCTTTTAGCCTTCCGCCGTATTCCTGAAAATACCTTTCTTCTCTCACAAGATGGTGGGATCTCTCGGCCGACCTAGGGTTTCTTGTTTTTCTTTTTCCTCAAAAACGTTCTCAAAACCTTAACCCAAGCAACCAACTGAGAGGGTATTTATAGGGCTACAACAGGGATCAATAGGCAAATATGAAAAGGACTTCCCACGTAATTAAATCTTCCAATCCTATCCCGGGTTAGGATTCAATTACGTAAATTACAATTCATTCCACTAAAGAATTATAATTGTACTCCTAATCATATTCGAATTTATATTTTTGAGCCTTTAATATTAAATACTTATTATCTCCCCACGTTAAGATTACAGATATCCACCAATTAAATTTAATTACTGACAATATAATTTAATTAACTTTTATTATCCTTGAGACTTATCTACTTAACTTATTTGATGTATCGGATTCAAAATCCACTTGTAAGATTTGATACAATCAAAACTTATAAGCTTTTAAAGGGGATATCATCAATCCAAATTAACAGGATGTGGATTCCTTCAACTATTAATATTCACCATATATATAATATTATTGCCCAACCCACTGAGTTTATTGACTCATATATAATCTCACTCTATGTGTAATCAAAGCAATAATCACTACATACATATGTCTAGAAATAGAATTCGGATTAAGAGCATAAGTAATCATAATATTCATGAGTTTTAAATTATTTTATAAAGTCAGTATAAAATAATTAACTCAACTGGGTCTTGTTCAATACACATAAAGTGTACTAGCACAAATAGTTAGAATAAACCATTCTCCGTAGTCAAGACAGACCTACTAAAAATTTATGCTACAGTTCTACTGATGGTGTGTCCAATTCCATCTAAAACTGTGAACAATAAACTTGTATTCCAAAAGAACCGATGATCTAGTCTTCTGTATGTAAGCCATACTCTACACACTAGATCAAATACTCTTTGTAAATACTAGACACATGCACATATATAGTAAATGGCACACATTGCTCAAAATGAATTCTCATTAAAATGTAAAGACATAACATAAAGCATATCTTTTAGTCTATATCTCTATCAGAAAGCAAGTTAGATCCAATGTCCATTTAATAAGGTGAAATCCCATCCCCCACCCTAGTTTGGTGAGCAGCGTCCTCGAAAGAAAGGGATGCCCAGCTTCTAGAAACAACTTTAGCTCAGCTTTAGGCTATCCACAATGTCAGCCACCGAACCAATGCTAGCTGCGACTAAAATCAGAAAGCAGAACATGCTAAAGCTTTGCAGCAGCACCCACTTTGGAGTTCCCCTGCCGATCCCTCTCTGAGCTATGTGCATGCTCACCGGAAAGTACATGGCCAACGGCCAAAAGCTCATGGCGCCAAGAAGACCCAAGACGTTATTGAAGAATGGCACGAACATCACCAACATCGCCACCAAGGTCGTCAAGAAAACGAGGGCTGATCGCAGAACAAGCTTTGAAAGTGTGAAGTTTAAGGAGCCACCCTCCATGAGCGGCACTCTAACAGTGTAGATCCTATGGATGAACCTGGCTTCTGGCCACCGGGAGGCTATCCATTTCTCGATGATGGCGAAGATTGGCTGTGCAAAGACCTGCATCATAAGGTAGATAAGCTAGACAGTGATCATTGATCAAGTGCTCGTCATTCTTTGAATGGATATATACCTGGTAAGCTCCCACTAGTTGGAGGATGAGGCATATGTTGCCAATGTTGATGAGCCAAAAGGGCTCGTAGGGTCCGAAACCAATGAGAATGTTTCCAGGTGCATCGTTCCTGAAAGCAACATATCCAATGCAGCTGAGAAAAAGGTAGAAGATTGTGGTGACCCCAATGCCATACATTGATGCCTTCTTCATTGTTTTGTTTTCTGGTGGGGGTGACTTCAGAGTGTTCTGCAGTTAGAGAGGAAGCCAAACATTCCTTATAACCTTAAACCTCAAATAATGACTTCTATTAGCTTCGTCTATATCAATTCATGGTAATAATTTTCAAGCTTTCCTCCACAAATGCCAATAAGTTTTATATCATATGTTTCGTTATAGTAATGCAACTGTGAGGGCCTATGCCAGATATTTTGCAGTTCCTCATTGATTACATATATTAAAGATCTTAGGCATTTGTATAGGACCAAGAAGTCTCAATAATACCTTTCAGTTAGTCTTTTTAGGAAAGATATTGAATTGTTACAAATGGTGTTATAGTAAATCTAGCTCATGAACCACATAGACTAAAGGACACCGCACATGAGCTCTATATATGATGATTCGATTTGAATATGGATTTGGACATTGACCCTTGACCTAGTGAAGATGTCATGCTTAGGCAAAAGGAGTATGTAAAAGCCTATGTTGATGAGTATGTAGTATCACGTTTTGGAGAGTTGTACAAAATCAAAGGAGCCTAAATAATACCTCCTTGATTAATATTTTTTGGTGAGATTCCAAATTATTGTTATAACAATTGATGCAGACATGCTCAACATGATTGAAGAAGCAAAAATTGGCCAAGAAAATTAATACCTGGATTTCAATCAAGACCTCCACAAAAGCGGAAGCACAGGCTATGTTCCCCAGTGCTAGGAGTGAATTCCATGCCTTCTTGCTGGATGACGTAGCACCAGCACCAGCACCAGCTAACCCTCCTTTGAAACCACCAGTAGAAGCCCATTGCACTATGCATAGGCCAAGCCCTATGAAGGAGTAAGCAGATGGCATCACAACTACCACAACTGATAACCCGGTTACAGCCTCCAGGAATTGAGAGAGCACGACTTGAAATACCCCAAACACCACCACCATGAGCATAGTCCCAGAGGCCTCACACCTTGCACCATGCCCATTTTGATGAAAGCAATTTGATCGCCCTTTTGTGCTGGAGTCACCCACAAGGGAAAGAAGAGATCTCAGTTAGCTAACAAAATGTTTCATAGTGATCCATAGGATAGAGATTACTTACAACATACTGGTAGTGGCTATTATAGTGTGGCCCACCAAGGTTCCCCACAGGTTCACAAGCTAAGAAATTAAACATACATGAATGCATTCTTTGGGCCTTGAGGAGAAGCAATGCAATTTTGTTAATGAGCAAAAGTTGGAAAATGACTTGCATGTAAAATTCAGACCAAGGAGTGGAGAGGTCACCTAAGTATGATCTGACTGTCTCAAAATATGTTTGATTTCGTACTCCGGCGATTGGATCGGGTGATCGAAAAGAATCAGCTAAGAGGGTAGAGCTGTAGCAGGTGATGCAGGAGAAGCCGAGGTTAGTGAGCGGCCCTGCGATCTAGCCTAATTGAGCAACACTCCATGGCAGAGCTACCACGCTAGAGCCCATCAGTGCGGTAATAATGTGCACTGTGGCAGACCACAAGGTTCCTACATGCATTGGTCAAGTTCAATTCAGTGCAGGGTTTGATGGAAGGGTTCAAAAGTGCCAGCCATTGGTGGCAAAGGATGGACCTTAAATAGCTTGTGTGCAGTGCCATGCAAAGCCATCTTGGTCTAGCCCAACTTAGCCTAGTAACTTGAGGCAAGTTTAACGTTGATGTTTGAGCCCAATAGCAAGATCTCCCCAAAATTTAGGTCAGTTTAAAATATGTTATTCGGCCTCTATTGGCCCACATCACAGTACAGCTGAAAGTCTAAAGCTAGCATATTATAAGTATTTCTAGGTATATAGAAAAGAAGCACAATGCGAGCTTCTCATCATGTATTAAAAATAATAATAATAACCTATTGTTGATTGACTTCTTGACAGTCCAAGTTTTTGAGATTTAATGACTAAATGACATGATAAAGAGCCAAATTCTTTGGAGTTCATGAGGTTCGAAGAAAATACCTGTTCGGCCATCATCAGTCTCCATGCTCGCTCAACCAATATTCGATCCCCTCTCTCTCCCTCCCTCTCCATCTAACTTTGATGCTCTGAACACTACAAGAAAATAGTGAAATAATGATGAAAATTAGTGACAAAAATTATTGTGATAGATTAGTGATGAAACAGTGACAAAAATTAGAATTAGTGACGGATATTAGTGATGAAACTTAATTCCATCAAAAAAAATATCTAAAAAAATAATGGCTATTTTTGTGATAGATTTGTGATGGTTTTGTGACAATTTCTGTAATGGATTTGTGACATATTTATGATGGATGTTTTATCCATCACTAAAATTTTAATATATAAATAATTTTTTAAAAAAATTATTTTGTGATGGATTGGCCATCCATCACTAATTAGTAATGGACACCCATATCCATCACTAAATTAGTGATGAATAAGCTTATCTGTCACTAAATAGTGACGGATTAATCCTTTCATCATAATTTTTTAAAAAAAATTATTGTGTAAATTTAGTGATGGAAGGAACAATCCGTCATTAATTAGTGACAGATAGTCGATTCCGTCACTAATTAGTGATGGATTATCCCTTCGTCACTAAATTTATACTAATTATCTAATTTTGACAATTTCAACATCAATTACATGGTTAAGCTTATCAGTTATCAATCAAGTCCTATGTACACAACCAAAATAAAAACAAATTTATGTTTTATATTAGGATGGAGATAGAGCTGGTGACAAGCCAAATGGTTTGCCTAACTTAATCTAAAATTTTATGAGCCTGGCATTAAAAATAGACTTGCAAAATGAACTTTGACCAAAGAAAAAAAAATATACTCAATCTAAAATTGAGCTGAGCCAGAAAAAATTAAAACCAACCTAGTCTGAATAGAAACTATATATATACATATATAAGTATATACATATGCATATTAGAATCAATCATAGGCCAGGTGGCCCATCTAACCTAGATCAAAATTTTGTGGGCTTGGATACCAAAAAATCCTAGTTAGATTTTAAGTGCAGGTAAAAAAAAACTAATTCCTAATGGATGGACCTTAAATCAACTTTAGGCTGAGCCTAGAGCAAAATTATGGGCTTTATAGTTGGGATAGGTCAAAGCTGATCATGGTACCAAGCCTGCCTACCAGTTTGTAGTATGCTCGAGTTTGGTTCAGCCCCATTTAATCTACTCTATTGGGGAATAAGACCTTACGAGTGATTAAAAGTTGCTGTTAAAGTTGCTTTGATCATGTTTCAAGTCATACGAATTGGACTATATTGTAATTTAATTGACTAAATTGGATGACAAAGGTTGGATTGGGACTAGATATGAGTAAAGAGTCCTATAATTTGATGTTGGGTTGGGACTATGTATGTTTGCACCTCTGTTTCAAGTTGTACGAATTGGACTATTTTGTAATCTAATTGATTAAATTGGATAATAAGGGTTAGGTTGGGACCAGGTACGAGTAAAGAGTCCTATAATTTGATGTTGGGTTGGGACTATGTATGTATGAGTAAACAGTCCTATAATTTGATGTTGGGTTGGGGCTATTTGATGTTGGGTTGGGGCTATGTATGTTTCAAGATTTCATGCGTTGATTTGTATCAGCTAATAATCAGACTAGCTATTAATTGTTTCGATGTTAAAATGCATCAAAACCAAAGTTAGCATGGAAGCAGTTATGAGCAGCCTTTGCAAGTGAGGTTGCACCAAATTTATTATATAACTACTACATCCTCATGCTACAAATGAGTGTTGCTTTAATTTTAATTTTAAAAATAAAAATAAATAAAAAAATATATTTTAGAAATATTGTTTATAGACTAATTTTATAAAATGATTCGTTACTATTTCTTTCTTGGCTTATTTTTGCTTCTCGGCTATGGTAGATAAGATCTATACTAAAATTTGAGGAATTGTCATGGGCCATTAGTTGTTTAGAGCATATATGTTACAGAAATTTTTAATAGAAATAACTCAATCAATGTTTATAGAGTTAAGAGGGAAACATAGCTTTTTAAACTTAGAGATAAAAATATTTTTGAAAAATATATACATACATTGAAACTAAAAAAATAATACTACTTTAAAATTAAAATAAATAAATAAAATAAAATAAAATTCTTTTGAGGATAGGATTGCAACAATTTTTTTTAATAGAATTTTTATATAAAAAATTTTAATGATTGAATATGGTTCATATGATATCTCTCTCTATATTATATAATATCAATAATTACGAAATTAATATGGGAAAAGAAAGATGATACTGTTATCCATTGCTTGTAGGAGGAAGCACTCCGTTTACCTTTTTTTTTTTTTTTTCAGCCGACCAACGGGGGTTTTAAACTCCATTTTTTAACTTGCCTGCCATACATGTCAAGCATCCCCTTTCACCGCTCTCGTTGTCAGTTTGCTAGTTCTACCTTCGAAGGGTGAAGATGAAGTCTCCCCCGTTCAATTCGTGTGTCCCTAGCCTTGCTTCAAGCCTAAATCTCCAAGTAAGGGCTTGAAGATCGGGCTTCGGGCAAGGGGAGCGCGGTCGCTGGAGGTCGTTTTGAACCGGATCTACGCACGCCCGTCTTGTGAACGATCGAATACCTACTAGTTGGGCTTAGATCTACGCATCGCGCGCACAGCGAACAACAAAAGAGCACCAAACAACAAAAGAACATTCTCGGGAGCACGACAAAGTTTCGGAACGTTTAAGAAAGGTACACCAAACAACAAAAGATCAAGGCTGCTTCGTTTGCCTGCATTTACTTGCTTTTTTCGGAGTGGTTACGATGACAAAATCAAGCAAAGCAAAAACCAAGCTGCTCAAAAAAGAGCAAGAAAAATCCACCAATAAAAAGATTAACTAATGTTTATTTTATAAAGGTAGACACAAGCACGCTGCACTTCTTTTTTTTTTCTTTTTCAAAAAAAAATAAAAAGTGGCGACCAGCCGCTAGAAAGAAAATTACTAAGAAATTGATTTGACCATGCAACCCCAGGAAAGAGAATGGCAGGATTACTTACTGAGAAAATAGAGCCGAAGAAATCATTCCTAGTCCAAACTTTGGCGTCTACCGAAAAATCGCTCAAAATCTCCCGGTTTTCACAATAGAGCTGAAGAAATCATTCCTAGTCCAAACTTTGGCGTCTACGGACTCAATCCAAGGAGGAGGGTATTACCTGATCTTGGATCACCAAGAGGAGAAGGAGCTGCCGTCAGTTGCCCCAGCACCGGCGACCACCGTACCTCTCTCTCGTTTCTCCCCTCTTTCCAAGGCTAGCTGCTGTCTTACTTTGCTTCTCCTAACCGATCCCATGCAGGGGAAGTGGATGGTTCTAGAGAGGGGCGTTGGGTGGAGGAATACGCATGGCATCAATCTCTGCACTGCTACGCTTTATTCGAGCCACTTTCACTGGCCACCACTCGTACCTCTCTCCCGTTTCTCCTGGTCACTGACTCTCTTCTATTTTTGGGCCTTCTCTCTTTAATTAATGGCTGGATTCCTATCCCCTCCCATGCAACTCCCCCAAACCCCGGCCCTCTCTTTCTTTGCAGTCTTCACCTGACTGACTGGCTGCATGCAACGTGAAAGTAAAAGCAGCAGCAGCAGCACCTGCTTCCCTACCATGAAAACGGTGCTTCGTCCCTGATGGATGGATGGATCGATGGATGGGGGCGTAGCTGAACTAACACTGTTTTCTTACCACTTTGGCACCGAGCTGCTCTTTTCTCCTCACTGCATTGATCTGTCGTTATAACCTTGCCGCGTCAAGGCACCCCCTACTTTACTGCCTCTTTTAACACCAGAACCATATATGTGCGGGGGCACCTCGGATACTCACCTGCAACATGTAACTGAGTTTAATTAGCAATCGAGAACATTTTGAAATGTTAATGTGGATTAATTGATAGGTAAAATCAAATCATTATTAAAGAAGCCCCCATAGGCATTTCCAAAGTGTCTTGTTCTTTGGCAAGTGGCCAAGCGTAGGACGTCCCTCGTGACAAGAAAGAAATTATGTGTGGTGTCGTTTGAATGATATATCACACAAATCTTGGAGAGTAGAAGTTGACAACTAATTAATTAGGAAGGGAAAAGATCGGGATTGAAACTAAAGAGTAGATAGGAACTTGGACAACAAGGGAAAAACAGATTAATTGAAAGTAATTGAATGAATATAACTCTTCAGATTGATCTCCTTTTATAGACTTTCAAAAGGAGGTCAAACTCATCTTTACAAGAAGATATAACCTATATATCAAAAGATACAGCCAATCATAGAAACACTACCCTTTGACTTTCAAATAGGCAGTTAACATTTATAATTCTACAGTATTCGATCTGGTGAAAGGACACATCTCTTGGTGTAATCCAATACTCAAAAGTCCATAATAACTAATATGGACACTAATATAGCATCATCTCCGTCTTTTCCATATAAATTATTACATATTCTTTATTGTGCTGCACCTCCTGCTGGATAAAGCACCTGTACCTGACATTTTACTGAACTGCCTATCCAGCAACGCACTAACACTATTAAAGCACAATTTATTACTTAATTTATTAAGGGATATAAAATTTGGAGACTAATTGTAATCCCCTAGAATTCTCAACTGCTCGTTAGAGTTATCACGAGGTCAGATGATAGACTCCAGATATTTAAATTCCAGGTATATCTTAATTGCTCGTGAGAGTTATCACGAGATCAGATGATAGACTAAATATTTAAATTTCAAGTATATCTAATTACAGAGTCCCTTGATTTAGGGACTCTACAATGCCTATAAGAGATGGTGTAGAACCCTCCTTCCCACCATACGTGGACGCCCCCTTCTCATCATCTCCTCGTGCGGACTTCTTCCCCAGCGTGCTTGTCTCTGGTAAGTCCTCTGGCCATGTATGAGAGAGAGAAGGATTGAGAGAGAGAGAAAGTTAAAAAAAAACGAAGAGGAGGGAGGAGCCGGGTTACAGAACCCAGCTCTCTCCCCTTCCCTTCTTCGTGACATTGGTTCAGGCCCGGCGGCGTGCCCGCCGCCTCGCCGGGCCTGAGCCCCGGCCGACAACACCACCGGCACCGGGGGCGGCGTCCGATGGGGTGCCGGAGAGCAATGAGAAAGAGAGGAGAGCGGAGGAGGGAGGGAGACGTGACGGAGAGAAGTTGATCGTCGGTCCGATCCTTGGTTCGGGCCCGGCGGTGTGCTCGCTGCCTCGCCGGGCTTGGGCCTTGGTCGGAGACCTCCACCGGCGCCGGGCGTGCGTCCGGTTGAGGTCCGGCCGGCCATGGTGGCCGGCCGTGCCACCGGCGTAATCCATAAGCCGCGGAAACAGTGAGAGAGAAAGAGAGGGATAAGAGAGAAATTAGAGAGAGAGAGAGGAAGGGAAGGTCGGCTGCGGCAATGGCCGGCTTTGGTCCGGCCAATGGCGGCCGGACCGACGCCAATTTGGCCGGAATTGGCGCCGGCACCGTGGAAGACACGCGGAAGAAGAAGAAGAAAGAAAGCTTTAAAATAATAAATTGTAGAGAGAGAGGGTGGGGGAGGATGGCCGCGGCGGCGGCCAGCCACGGTCCGGCCAACGGCGACCGGACCGCCTCCAATTTGGCCGGCGGCGGCCCTGGCCACCGGCACGGCATCTGGCTCCTCTGTTTCTTTTGAAACAGAGGAGCTGGGTTAATAGAGATTAATGGGCTGATTGGGCCGTTTGAGTGTTGGGCCCTGTTGGGCCGTCTCTGAGCCCAGTTTGAGCAGCGTTTTGAGCCCTGTATCGGGCCGAGAATGGCAAAATAAATATATGGTCCGAATTAGGATTGATTCTAGTTTCTGGGAATAATTTTATTTCCCTATTTGGGTGCATACATTGAGAGATATTCAAGCCCAAAGTTGGGCCCGTGAAGTGGTTTGGGTAGAGTTTAAGAATTATTTTATAATTCAGATTTTAGAAATTTAATAATGAAAAATGATTCTGTAGGTTCCCAGGAGTCCAATTAGCTGGGTTATCAAGTGAAATTCGTGTACTGTGGTAAGTAAGTCAAGTATTATAATTTTATTAATTATTTAATTCGTGAACTATGAAATTACAGTTAAATATAATTATGCTAATTTGGTAAAATCATGTTATTACTATGATAATATGTAATCATGATAATGACAGTAAAACTTTATGTGTCACCGCAGTTCTCATATGACAGATTATCACATGACAGATGACAGATGATAGACACTGGTACCAGGACCCTTCCTCTTAGGGGATGTTTAAGAGGGATACACATTATCACATGACCGATTCACACATGACAGATTATCACATTATCACATGACAGATTATCATATGACAGATGACAGATACTGGTACCAGGACCCTTCCTCTTAGGGGATATTTAAGAGGGCTACACATGACGTGTATTGTAGGGCCGTGGGACATATAAAAAAAAATAATGACAGTATAAACAATGTAATTGTTATTGAATTAAGCTAATTGATCTGATGACATGAACCTAATGATAGCCTGATAAATGAAATTTTGAAATTATATTAGGCTTACTTATTGAGTGTGAGCTCATAAAATTCTCATAATGTTTTTCAGAGCCTTAGGAATGAAGATGGATAATTGAGATAGAAGGAGTTTCTATTAAGAAGACTTAGTTTTATTATTTTGATTTAGTTCATATTTATTTGTAGGGCAGATAGCCCAAGACTGATAATTCTGGTTTGTAACGAATCATGGATATGGAATTTGCTTTATATTGATTTATGTGATAAGTTCAAGACGCCTTGCATGCCCGGCATGCGGCGGGTTGTCACCCTAGCTCAAATTTTTGGGTCTGGGGCGTGACAGCTTTAGTGGTATCAGAGCCAGGTTATGACAGTAGGGACATATACATGATGACACTTTAGGTAAAACACTAGAGTGACATAGAGACAATTATAAATTTAAAGAAATTTCAGAAATTATGCTTTGAAAGCCTAACAATTAATGTTTACAGTGATATTAATTACAACTAATTTATCAAGAAATAAGAATGGCACGTCGCACTAGAAGTCGACAAAATGATGAGAGTTCCCAGGTTGGTAATGCTTGCCAACCGGGAGATCTAGAAGCCACTGTAGCTGCTGCCCCTGCCAATGCAGTTGGGACTGATCAGCAGCAACTCCAGACCGAGATGCTTCAGGTTCTCTCGGGTATGGCGCAATCGATACAGGACTTGCAGCACCAGATTCTGCAGGCTTAGTCCGCTCAGCCTGAGTTCAGTTTTATTGGTGGTCAGAATCACCTAGCCTCAGTGTTCATATCAGCGATGCAGGCTGAAAAGTATTTGATGAGTGGTGGTCAAGGATTTCTTGCTGTAGTCAAGGACCTTCAGCAAGAAGAGACCAAGTTGGAGGATATTCCCATAGCTCGAGAATTTTCAGATGTCTTCCCTGAGGATTTGACTAATTTACCTCCTGATCGGGAAGTCGAGTTCTCTATTGATCTAGTTCCTGGAACTGGGCATATATCAAAGGCCCCTTACCGTATGGCCCGGCTGAGCTAAAAGAACTGAAGAATCAACTACAAGAGCTCCTAGATTGAGGATTTATTAGACCCAGTGCTTCTCCTTGGGGTGCTCCAGTCCTATTTGTTAAGAAGAAGGATGGCAGTCTCCGACTCTGCATTGATTACCGGGGAATCAATAAAGTAACAGTGCGAAATAAGTATCCTCTGCCAAGGATTGACGATTTGTTTGATCAACTTCAAGGAGCCTGGATATTCTCAAAGATTGATCTTAGGTCCGGGTACTATCAGCTTAAAGTCAAAGAAGGGGATGTACCAAAGACAGCATTTAGAACCAGATATGGCCACTATGAGTTCTTGGTGATGCCGTTTGGGTTAACTAATGCCCCAGCAGCATTCATGGACTTAATGAACAGAATTTTTAAGCCATATCTGGATCAGTTTGTGGTGGTTTTCATTGATGATATTCTGATATATTCCAAGAGCCATAAGGAGCATGAGGACCACCTGAGAATTGTGCTACAGATTCTGCAAGAGAAGAAGCTCTATGCCAAGCTGAGGAAGTGTGAATTTTGGTTGGATCAAGTATCTTTCTTGGGTCATATAATCTCTAAAGATGGTGTATCTGTGGACTCGAAAAAGATTGAAGCTATCACTAACTGGAGCCGACCTACCAATGTGGCAGAAGTCAGAAGCTTCTTGGGATTAGCCGGGTATTATCGAAAATTTGTGGAGAATTTTTCTCGCATTGCTCTACCCCTAACTCGCTTAACCCAAAAGCGAGTGAAGTTTGACTGGACAGTGGAGTGTGAGGAAAGTTTCCAGGAGTTAAAGCAGCGCCTGGTGTCAGCTCCCATTCTTGTTCTTCCAACGGGATCTGAAGGTTTTACTATATACACTGATGCCTCTCGAAAAGGATTGGGATGTGTTTTAATGCAGAATGAAAGAGTGATAGCTTATGCCTCCAGACAACTGAAACCTTATTAGCAAAATTATCCTACTCATGACCTGGAATTGGCTGCTGTGGTTTTTGCTCTGAAGATTTGGCGGCATTATCTATATGGAGTGTCATGTGATGTGTATACAGATCATAAGAGTCTAAAATATATCTTCACACAGAAAGAGCTAAATTTAAGGCAGAGGAGGTGGTTGGAACTATTGAAAGATTATGACCTAAATCTACAGTATCATCCTGGAAGGCCAATGTAGTAGCTGATGCCTTGAGCAGAAAATCCTCTTCTGAGTTAGCTGCTATGATTACCTCCCAGCCTCACGTATTGAGAGATCTGGAGAAGTGGGAGGTTAGTCTGAGAGTACAGCAGTCTGATGGACTTATTGCAGCACTTGTACTCCAGCCGACCTTAGTTGACAGAATCAAGTCCTCCCAGATGGAAGATCCAGAGCTACAAAGGATTAAAGAAGTGGTACAATCAGGAGTTCAGAATGAATTTTATATAATGGAAGATGGATCCCTGAAATTTGAAGGAAGACTTTGTGTGCCAAACAGTGAAGAGCTAAAGGCTGAAATTTTGAAAGAGGCTCACTACTCCCCCTATACTGTACATCCAGGTGGCACTAAGATGTACAGAGACTTAAAGGAAAATTTTTGGTGGAAAGGCATGAAGAGGGAGATTGCTCAGTATGTGGCCAAGTGCTTGGTGTGTCAGCAAGTGAAAGCCGAGCATCAAAGGCCTGCAGGACCTCTTCAGTCTCTGATGATTCCACAGTGGAAATGGGAAAAGATTACAATGGACTTTGTGACTGGTCTGCCCAAAACTCCTAAGAGCAACGATGCAGTTTGGGTCATTGTGGACAGACTAACAAAATCAGCTCATTTCCTACCTTTCAGAGTTGGGGTCTCTAGTGAAAGATTGGCTAATTTGTATATTGAACAGATCGTGAGACTCCATGGCGTTCCAGTATCTATTGTGTCAGATAGAGATACTAGGTTTGTGTCTCAGTTTTGGAAGAGCCTTCATAAGGCCATGGGAACCAAACTAAACTTCAGTACAGCCTATCATCCCCAGTCAGATGGACAATCAGAGAGGACCATACAGATTCTGGAGGACATGTTGCGAGCCTGTGTGATGGACTTGGGTGGAGCTTGGGATAACCACTTACCTTTGGTGGAGTTTGCATATAATAATAGTTACCAAGCCAGCATCCAGATGTGTTGAGAAATTATTGAAACATAATTGCCCCAACTTTATTGATTTTGATGATTTCCAAAAGCCATGAGTATTCTAAAGGAAATAATGAGTTTATTAATTAAAAAACCTTGAGCTTACTCTAAATGAAAGTAATGGACTCTCAATGTTTAAATTCACTGAGTTATGAATCATTTTGAAAAAGAAGTTTCAAGCTCTATATTTAATATTTCAAGAGGAATTCTTACACGATATATCTCATTCAGTGATTTCTTGAAACATGTCTTGAATTCATGCTTAATGTCATATTTATTGTATTCAAGTCACATTTATATTTAAATTTATTTGGGACAAGTTTGAAAGTTTATCAGAACTTTTTTCTAATTTTTGTATCGCTCCCAAGCCGACTCAAGGGTTTCCAAGTCGACTCCCCAAATGTCTGTTTTTCAATGTTGTCCTGAGTCGACACTTGAGTTTTCAAGAGTCGACCCCTGAACCTTCGCGAGCCGACTCATGGACTGTGCGAGCCGACTCGACTCAGACGGCAGAGAGGCTCATTTTTAGCACTTCTCGAGTCGACTCCCCGCATATCTCGAGTCGACCCTTGAAAGTTAGGTGTTTCTGGAATCAAGTGTTCGAGCCGACTCCCACAAAGCTCGAGTCGACTCCGCGAATTCTGGGCCCGATTTTTCACGATGACACATCAGCTCCAACGGTAAGATTTTCAAATAACGGCTATTTTTCTTTGTCTCTAACGGATATATTTTTGCAGAATCTATATATAGAGGAGCTCTTTTCAAATCAGAAGAATCAAGAGAGTGGAAAAGAAAATCTTTCAAAAAGAGGGAAAAACAGAGCCTTATTGGAAAAATCTTCTAGTTCAAAATAGAGTGATTCAAAAGGAGTGAAATCAAAGAGAAAGTTTCGTCTGCTCCAGATCATCAATCCGCAAGAGTCAAAAGAAAATCCAAAAGCTTTTCAAAGATCAAATCGAAGGATTTTCAACATTCAACAAAAGGAGAAAAAGCTTCATCTCAACTCCAAAGTTTTCAAACGATCAAGAATCTTGCTGAGGCCTGATTCAATACTTCAAGAGGAGTTAAAGAGGAGAAGGAAGAAAGCCAAAGCCACAACCATCTGCAATCTTATCAGGCTTTTTTAACCCTTTTTATACTTCATTTGTATATTTGCTCAAGGGGAGCGTTTCTATATTTAAACTCTGTTATTTTGGTTGTTTGCTGATTCAATCAGGGGATTGAATCAGTGGAGGTTATTATACCTCGTTGCAAGCCGGAGTGCTTGTGTTGGGTTAGTTGTGAGCCCGTGAAAAATAACGTATAGGGTTTTGTGCTGGTGAGCCTGTGTAAAACCGGCTGGGTTATTGTGATCCCGGGAAAACAACAAGTTTGAGTTGTGAACTTGTAAAACAACTCGGCTGTAATCGAAGAGATTATAGTGTGGACCCAAGTGAATCTTGGGAGTGGACGTAGGTGTTGGTTGCACCGAACCACTATAAAATTATCTTGTGTTTGCCGTGCTATATTTTCTCTCTCTCTATCTCTCTTTATTATTTGCTTGTGTATTGATTAAAGCTAGCCTCTCACTTGCATATTTTGCTAACTAATCAACTAAAGTTAAAAAGACTTAAATTTTTAAGAACCCAATTCACCCCCCCCCCCTCTTGGGTTACCATCTGGGCCAACAATTGGTATCAGAGCAAGTGCTCATTTAGAATTTGATCTCACGATCAAGGGCTAAAGATCCTTATGGCAACACAAAGTGGTTCATGTTTTGCTGAAGGTCATTCTACGAATCGACCTCCTTTATTTAATGGAACCAACTATTCATATTGGAAAGCAAGAATGAGAATATTCATTCAAGCTTCTAACTATGAATTGTGGGGAGTAATAACTAATGGACCTAGTACACCCACATACTTAGTTGAAGGCATTCTTGTTCCTAAGCCCGAAAGGGATTGGAATGATAATGATAGAAGAATGGCTCAATTAAATGCTAAAGCCATTAAATTGTTCCTTAGAAATGAATTCCATTCAACATGTAATTCCGCAAAAGAAATTTGGGATAGGTTGGAAATAACACATGAAGGAACAAACCAAGTTAAGGAATCAAAAATAAATATTTTGGTTCATAGATATGAATTGTTTACAATGGAACAAACTGAAACCATCACATGCATGTTCACTAGATTCACTGATATTGTGAATGGTTTAAAGAGTCTTGGTAGAATTTATTCTAATGCTGACCTTGTGCGCAAAATTCTTAGGTCACTACCAAGATCATGGGAAGCGAAAGTCACTGCTATCCAAGAAGCAAAGGACCTCAATGCATTACCTTTAGAGGAGCTTCTAGGATCCCTAATGACCCACGAGCTGACAATGAAGCAGCATGTTGAGGAGGAAACAAAAAGAAAGAAAACACTTGCCCTCAAAACTGCAGAAATGGAAGAGAGCAGCAGTGAAAGTAATGATGAAGATGATGATGAAACTGCTCTCTTGGCCAAAAAATTCAGAAAGTTTATGAGAAAAAGGCCCTTCCATAAAAAGAAATTTGGAGCAAGAATTGATGGAGAAAAAGATAAGAAAAAGGACAAGGAGAAAGAAAAAGAGAAAGAGCCCTTAGTATGTTATGAGTGTAAAAAGCCAGGGCACTTTAGATATGATTGTCCTTTGCTGAAAAAGGCCTACAAGAAAAAGAAGAAAGCATACATGGCAACATGGTCTGATAAATCTTCCTCGTCGGAAGAAGAAGAAAAGGAAGTTGCCAATATCTGCTTCATGGCCAACAACGACGACAACGACAATGAGGTAAGTTCTGAAAACTCAAATGATGAATTCACTTTTGATGAAATGTTTGAGGCTTTCAATGAACTTATGATTGATTTTAAATCTTTGAAAAAGAAGTATAAGTTTTTGAAAAATGACAATATTAGCTTAGCTAAAAGTAAAAATGAATTAGTTTTAGAAGTTAAGAACTTAATTAATGAAAAAGAAGAACTTAGCAAAGAAAGAGATAATTTTAATCAAGAAATAGATTTGTTGAAATCTGAAACTAAAAACTCAACAAAAGATTTAAAAGATCAATTAGAAACCTTAGCTTTAGAAAAAGAACAGCAAGTTAAAGACAATGATTCATTAAAGAAAGAAGTTATAAAATATAAAGATATTGTTGAGAAATTCACCTTAAGTTCAACTAAACTAAACATGATTTTAGATAATCAAAAAGCTGTTTTCGATAAAGCTGGCCTAGGTTATAATACGTATAGGAAACAAAAATCTTTAAAGAATATTTTTGTAAAAGCAATCAAAGTAATATAACTTGTTTTAAATGCAATGAAAAAGGTCATAAATCATTTGAATGCAAAACATTAAATAATAACAACAAGTTAAATGTTAAAGCAAAGAAAATATGGGTTCCGAAAGGAACAATTTTTGTTGCTACTAACCATGAAGGACCCAAGAAAGCTTGGGTACCTAAACATAAAGTTTGATTATATTGCAGGAATGTCTTGTAGCCAAAAGATCAAAGAAAAAGTGGTATCTTGATAGTGGCTGCTCAAGACATATGACGGGTGACAAAGAGGAATTCATCACCCTAGAAGAAAAGAAAGGTGGAGTTGTGACGTTTGGCGATAACGGTAAAGGTCAAATTATGGGCCTTGGTAAAGTTCGCATAACTCCATCTATATTTATTGATAATGTACTTTATGTTGATGGTTTAAAGCACAATTTAATTAGTATAAGCCAACTATGTGATAAGAACTTTAATGTTTCATTTAAATCTTCTATTTGCATAGTATCTGATTCCATTAATGATAGCATTATTTTTACTGGTTATAGACATGGCAATGTGTACTTAGTTGACTTAGACAAATTATCTGAAAGTAGTCATTGCCTAATTGCTGAAATGCTAACATAAATGATATTGGATGGTTATGGCATCGTAGATTAGGTCACGCAAGCACACACCTTATTTCAAAACTAATTAAGATGGATTTAGTTAAAGGTTTACCTAAGTTAGATTTTGAAAATAACAAAATCTGTGATGCATGTCAATTTGGAAAACAAACTAGAAGTTCTTTCAAATCTAAAAATACTGTTTCAACTTCTAGGCCTCTAGAGCTACTTCACATGGATCTTTTCGGACCAACTAGAACCACAAGTCTAGGAGGAAAGAAATATGGTTTAGTGATTGTAGATGATTACTCTAGGTACACTTGGGTGATGTTTTTAGCTCACAAAGATGAGACTTTCTCGATATTTCTGAGATTCTTCAAGAAAGTCACAAATGAGAAAAACACTACCATAGTGTCTCTAAGAAGTGATCATGGAACTGAATTTGAAAATCACTTATTTGAAAGTTTTTGTTCTGAAAATGGAATTAATCATAACTTTTCAGCCCCTAGGACTCCACAACAAAACGGTGTAGTTGAAAGAAAAAATAGAACCTTAGAAGACATGGCCCGTACCATGCTATGCGAAAGCAACTTACCAAAGTACTTTTGGGCGGAAGCAATTAACACAGCATGTTACATCTTAAATAGAGCATTAATAAGACCAATATTAAAGAAAACACCTTATGAATTATGGAATGAAAGAAAACCAAATATAAAATACTTTCATGCATTTGGATGTAAATGTTTCATTCATAATAATGGTAAAAACAACTTAGGAAAATTTGATGCTAAATCTGATGAAGGAATTTTTCTAGGTTATTCAACGACTAGTAAAGCATATAGAATCTTTAACAAGAAAACCTTAATAGTAGAAGAATCCATACATGTAGTTTTTTATGAATCTTTAGCAACTGGATCTGAAAAGATTGATGATGAGGAAGATACAAACATAATTGAAAAAGATCTTGAAAAACTTAATATTGAAGTATCTTCTGATCATGAACAAGAGGCTAAAGATGATGATTCACATAAGGTCGGTGATGTTAATAATGATCATAATGATATAGATCTTCCAAGAGAATGAAGATATGCTTATAGTCATCCTAAGGAATTGATTATAGGTGATCCTTCTCAAGGAATAAGAACTAGATCATTTATGAGAAATATTAGTAATCATCTTGCATTTGTCTCTCAAATAGAACCTAAAACTATTGAAGAAGCCGAGAAAGATAATAATTGGATGATAGCAATGCAAGAAGAACTAAATTAATTTACTAGAAATAATGTTTGGACACTAGTTGAAAGACCTAAAAATCATTCAGTAATAGGATCAAAATGGGTTTTTAGAAATAAATTAGATGAAAATGGCATAGTAATTAGAAACAAAGCTAGATTAGTTGCAAAAGGATATAATCAAGAGGAAGGTATTGATTTTGATGAAACCTTTGCACCTGTAGCTAGATTGGAAGCCATTAGATTGTTACTTGCATTTGCATATCACATGAATTTTAACTTATTTCAAATGGACGTTAAAAGCGCATTTTTAAATGGATTTATAAATGAAGAGGTGTATGTAGAACAACCACCAGGTTTTGAAGATCATGAATTTACAAATCATGTTTTTAAATTGCACAAAGCTTTATATGGTTTGAAACAAGCACCTAGAGCTTGGTATGATAGGTTAAGTAAATTCTTAATAGAAAATGATTTTACAAGAGGTAATGTTGATAAAACACTATTTTTGAAAAGAAAAAATAAAGATTTGCTTGTAGTACAAATATACGTAGATGACATTATTTTTGGTGCTACTAACGATTCTCTTTGTCAAGAATTTGCAAAGTTGATGCAGGGAGAATTCGAGATGAGCATGATGGGAGAACTCAACTTCTTCCTTGGACTCCAAATTAAACAATGCAAGGAGGGAATCTTTATCAACCAAACCAAATACACAAGATAACTACTCAAAAAGTTTGGTATGGAAACAATGAAACCCCTCGGAACTCCAATGAGTCCTTCATGCAAGCTGGACAAAGATGAAGAAGGTAAGAAGGTTGATCAAAAGTATTATCGAGGTATTATCGGATCCCTTCTTTATTTAACAGCAAGTAGACCAGATATTATGTTTTCAGTATGTTTATGTGCTAGATTTCAATCTGAACCTAAAGAATCACATTTAATAGCTGTTAAAAGAATTTTAAGATACTTAAATGGAACGAAAAATGTAGGTTTATGGTATTCTAGAGACTCAACTTTAAACCTAATTGCATATTCGGATTCTGATTATGCTGGATGTAAACTAGATAGAAAAAGCACAAGTGGTGCATGCCATTTCTTAGGAAGTAACTTAATCACATGGTTTAGCAAAAAGCAAAATTCAGTTGCATTATCAATTACTGAAGCTGAATATGTAGCAGCTGGAAGTTGCTGTGCGCAAATCCTATGGATTAAGCGACAACTTGAAGACTATGGTATCACACTTGATAAAACACCCATAAGATGTGATAACACTAGCGCAATCAATTTAACTAAAAATCCGATTCAACACTCAAGGACAAAACACATAGAAATTAGATATCATTTTATAAGGGAACATGTAGCTAATGATGAAATTTGTTTAGATTATGTAAACACTGAAGAACAACTAGCTGACATCTTTACAAAACCTTTAAGCGAAGAAAGATTTTGATATCTTAGAGGAGAGTTAGGAATTTGTAACCCTTTTGGATAGATTTTGAAACCTCTAAGGAAATATATCTAGAGTTCTTTCAATTTCTCAAAATCTTAAGGAAATTTTATCTAGAACTCATATCAATTTGATCTATCAAAATCCATGATTTTTAATCATACTCAAAGATCAAATCCGGGTTCATTTCAGACACTCTGAAAAATTTAATTTTTTACTCTGAAATGGTTTCGGAGCCGACTCGAGAGTATCGGAGTCGACTCGAGTTTCTGCTGAAACTCAGGAGTCGACCCCTTCTCTGAGCGAGTCGACTCGAGATCGAGTCTGCGCTCTGTGACTTACCCGAGCCGACTCTACTTTGCGCGAGTCGACTCGACGTGGTCCCAAATCGCTTTATTAGGGCACGAGCCGACCCATCGATCGATTCTATCATTCCAAATCATTTTCAAAACCCTCCAAAACCCTTCAAACCTTCCAAAATCTTCCAAAATCCTTAAACAATCATTCCACTTTGATTCAATGGCCCCCAAAACCCGTGGTGCTAGTAGTAGCGGTGTCGGGATGAAAAGGAAGAAGACCGTGCGTCGACCCGTTCGCGAGCCGACTCCGGACTCTTCGCCTGCTTCCTCTTCGGACGACTCGCCTGCTCCTACTGCCACTACTCCTCAGGTAGATCACCTTGCGAGTAGAGTCATTACTACAGGAAGGAAGTTTGACTTTGATTTGTTTGAGAGAGGATTGCTTGTAGGGTCACAGTTGAAGGAAATGGGATTTGAAAAGATATGCTCCTTAGACTGTCCTACGTACCCAGCTTTAGTTAAAGAGTTTTATAAGAATTTGACTAGAGGGGACAATGGATTGGTCAACATTGTTAGAGGAGTTGGTTTGAATGTCACTGCCATCATTCTCTCTAAATTATTGGACTTACCCCTATCAGGACCTTCCACTTTTGACCCAGAGGATAGGTCACCTGCCCTCACAAGATTATTGAATAGAAATTTTGAGGGATTTGAAGAAGTTTTGCCAATCAGCTGCCACTGGACTTGAGATTGCTTCATAACATCTGCAGCAGGATTCTTTTCCCTAAGACAGGCCGTTTTGACTACTTTCTGAGAGGGATATCTTTGTTATGGATGCTGTAGTTTCAAGCAAGCCAATCAACTTACCCATTATGATATTATGGTATATAGCTGATTGTGGGAGTAAGAGGAAATCTTGTCTTCCCTATGGCATGATCTTGACACAATTATTCAGAAGCCAAGGAATTGATATTAGTGATAGTGAGCCCAGGAGAAATTTGAGACATACTGACTACTATTCATTGGCCACTATTCACCGCATGGGCTTCAAGAAAGTTAATGGTAGTTGGATAAGAAAAGGTCAAGAAGATGTTAGAGCTGAGGAGGACAGAGTTGAAGACATTAGAGCTGAGGTCGAGGTTGGACCTTCTGTTGCTGGACCGTCTGAGGCAGGACCTAGCATGCATTATTCTCCTCCACCTCAGACTTCATCTTCTTCTGTGAGATTTTCAGATGAGCAGTTATGTCAACTTAGAGCTATGTTTGCAGAATTTGATAATCAAAGGAAAGATGAAATTAGTCAATTGAGAGAAGATATTAGAGAATTAAAGGAAGACATCATTTCAAGACTTGACTTACTTTCATTTTCTGTTGGTACCCATGTGGATTCACTCAATGCTGAGCTTAAGAAGATATTTGAAAGACTTCAAGGGATAGCTGATGGATCCAATGTGTATCTTGATAGAACTAATCAGTTAAGAAGAGATATTGATGCTGCAGTTGATCAGATACAAGTAACTATGAATGACTTTAACAAATCACAAAAGGATGATATCATGGAAATGATTGGACACTTAAAGAGTATAGTTTTCAAGCGTGTCAAATGATTTTGATATTTATCATAGTTTGTATTTCTAGATTTCCTTACTAGATTGTATCTAGGAAGTTTTGCTTTAATATGACTGTATTTGAACTTTGATGAATTTAAGTTAGTTTAATTTCATTACAATGAGATTGTGTTACATTTTGATGTAATTTGACATACTTTTGAAGTAATGAGAAAAGTTATGTTCATTTCAATTATGAGTACCTTTGAATATCCTTGAATGCTTATGTTTAATTTGATATAATTTTGAATATCTCAATACTCAATTGATAACTTAGATGCTGAATGAATTCGAATGAACTTAATCAAGTTGATGCTCTGATGCATCTCAACCTTTTTGTTGATTACAAAAAAGGGGGAGAGATTTATATGATTTAATCGTATATGCATCATCATATTTAAGAGGAAGAGATTTGTTTAAACCTTATATGCTTTTAATTGCCCTAATTAAATAAGGGGGAGAGAATTAAATAAGAAAAGAAAATATATGTTTCATATAAGGGGAAGAGATAATTTGAATTTCATAAAGAAAAAGGTTTATGTGCTTAAGTTTTTTAATTTGAAAAATTTTGAATGAATTATAAAATTGAGGTTCATAGGGGGAGCTACCTCATTGAGGGGGAGCCTTTCCATGAACACAAAAGTTGATTTTGGTATCATAAATTTTTTAATTTTATAATGCATATACTCAATGTTTTTGTCATCATCAAAAAGGGGGAGATTGTTGAGAAATTATTGAAACATAATTGCCCCAACTTTATTGATTTTGATGATTTCCAAAAGCCATGAGTATTCTAAAGGAAATAATGAGTTTATTAATTAAAAAACCTTGAGCTTATTCTAAATGAAAGTAATGGACTCTCAATGTTTAAATTCACTGAGTTATGAATCATTTTGAAAAAGAAGTTTCAACTTTCAAGCTCTATATTTAATATTTCAAAGAATTCTTACACGATATATTCATTCATGATTTCTTGAAACATGTCTTGAATTCATGCTTAATGTCATATTTATTGTATTCAAGTCACATTTATATTTAAATTTATTTGGGACGAGTTTTAAAGTCTATCAGAACTTTTTCTGATTTTTGTATCGCTCCCGAGCCGACTCAAGGGTTTCCGAGTCGACTCCCCAAATGTCTGTTTTTCAATGTTGTCCTGAGTCGACACTTGAGTTTTCAAGAGTCGACCCCTGAACCTTCGCGAGCCGACTCATGGACTGTGCGAGCCGACTCGACTCAGACGGCAGAAGGCTCATTTTTGAGCACTTCTCGAGTCGACTCCCCGCATATCTCGAGTCGACCCTTGAAAGTTAGGTGTTTCTGGAATCAAGTGTTCGAGCCGACTCCCACAAAGCTCGAGTCGACTCCGCGAATTCTGGGCACAATTTTTCACGATGACACATCAGCTCCAACGGTAAGATTTTCAAATAACGGCTATTTTTCTTTGTCTCTAACGGATATATTTTTGCAGAATCTATAATAGAGGAGCTCTTTTCAAATCAGAAGAATCAAGAGAGTGGAAAAGAAAATCTTTCAAAAAGAGGGAAAAACAGAGCCTTATTGGAAAAATCTTCTAGTTCAAAATAGAGTGATTCAAAAGGAGTGAAATCAAAGAGAAAGTTTCGTCTGCTCCAGATCATCAATCCACAAGAGTCAAAAGAAAATCCAAAAGCTTTTCAAAGATCAAATCGAAGGATTTTCAACATTCAATAAAAGGAGAAAAAGCTTCATCTCAACTCCAAAGTTTTCAAACGGTCAAGAATCTTGCTGAGGCCTGATTCAATACTTCAAGAGGAGTTAAAGAGGAGAAGGAAGAAAGCCAAAGCCACAACCATCTGCAATCTTATCAGGCTTTTCTAACCCTTTTTATACTTCATTTGTATATTTGCTCAAGGGGAGCGTTTCTATATTTAAACTCTGTTTTTTGGTTGTTTGCTGATTCAATCAGTGGATTGAATCAGTGGAGGTTATTATACCTCGTTGCAAGCGGAGTGCTTGTGTTGGGTTAGTTGTGAGCCCATGAAAAACAACATGTAGGGTTTTGTGCTGGTGAGCCCGTGTAAAACCGGCTGGGTTCGTTGTGATCCCGGGAAAACAACAAGTTTGAGTTGTGAACTTGTAAAACAACTCGGCTGTAATCGAAGAGATTATAGTGTGGACCCAAGTGAATCTTGGGAGTGGACGTAGGTGTTGGTTGCACCGAACCACTATAAAATTATCTTGTGTTTGCCGTGCTATATTTTCTCTCTCTCTATCTCTCTTTATTATTTGCTTGTGTATTGATTAAAGCTAGCCTCTCACTTGCACATTTTGCTAACTAATCAACTAAAGTTAAAAAGACTTAAATTTTTAAGAACCCAATTCACCCCCCCCCCCCCCCCCTCTTGGGTTGCCATCTGGGCCAACAAGATGGCTCCATTTGAAGCTCTGTATGGTAGGAGGTGCATATCTCCTATATGTTGGGATGACGTGGGGGAAAGGAAGTTGCTAGGCCCTGAGCTGATTCAGCAAACAGTAGATAAGTGCATTTAATCAGGGAGCGTCTTCGTACAGCTCAGAGCAGGCAAAAGAGCTATGCTGATGTCAGAAGAAGGGAATTGGAATTCCAGGTTGGGGATCATGTCTTTTTAAGGGTATCACCAACCAAAGATGTGATGAGATTTGGAATTAAAGGAAAGTTGAGTCCACGTTATATTGGACCTTTTGAGATCTTGAGCAGAGTTGGAGAGGTTGCTTACAGCCTGGCACTGCCTCCGATTCTATCTGGGGTACACAATTTTTCATATCAATGCTGAGGAAGTATATCTCGGACCCCAGCCATGTCATAGCATATGAGCCTATACAGTTGAAGAAAGATTTATCATATGAAGAGCATCCTTTGCGTATAGTAGACCGCGAAGATCAAGTTCTAAGACGGCGTACCATTCCCTATGTCAAGGTGCAATGGAATAATCATTCTGAAAGAGAGGCTACTTGGGAACTGGAAGAAGAAATGAAAGAAAAGTATCCACAATTATTTGTATCTTAAAATAGTTAACGATTGAAAACTGTTAGCTTTAGTTGATTGTTAGTCCTTGGGACAGAAATTTAGACCTTTAATTTTCTCTAATAAAAGTTATCAATTTCGAGGCCGAAATTTTTATAAGGAGGGGAGAATGTAATCCCCTAGAATTCTCAACTGCTCGTGAGAGTTATCACGAGGTCAGATGATAGACTCCAGATATTTGAATTCCAGGTATATCTTAATTGCTCGTGAGAGTTATCACGAGATCAGATGATAGACTAAATATTTAAATTTCAAGTATATCTAATTACAGAGTCCCTTGATTTAGGGACTCTGCAATGCCTATAAGAGATGGTGTAGAACCCTCCTTCCCACCATACGTGGACGCCCCCTTCTCATCATCTCCTCGTGCGGACTTCTTCCCCAGCGTGCTTGTCTCTGGTAAGTCCTCTGGCCATGTATGAGAGAGAGAAGGATTGAGAGAGAGAAAGTTAAAAAAAAAAAAAAAAAAAAAAAAAACGAAGAGGAGGGAGGAGCCGGGTTACAGAACCCAGCTCTCTCCCCTTCCCTTCTCCGTGACATTGGTTCAGGCCCGGCGGCGTGCCCGCCGCCTCGCCGGGCCTGAGCCCCGGCCGACAACCCACCGGCACCGGGGGCGGCGTCCGGTGGGGTGCCGGAGAGCAATGAGAGAAGAGAGGAGAGCGGAGGAGGGAGGGAGACGTGACGGAGAGAAGTTGACCGCCGGTCCGATCCTTGGTTCGGGCCCGGCGGTGTGCTCGCGCCTCGCCGGGCCTGGGCCTTGGTCGGAGACCTCCACCGGCGCCGGGCGTGCGTCCGGTGGAGGTCCGGCCGGCCATGGTGGCCGGCCGTGCCGCCGGCGTAATCCATAAGCCGCGGAAACAGTGAGAGAGAAAGAGAGGGATAAGAGAGAAATTAGAGAGAGAGAGGAAGGAAGGTCGGCTGCGGCAATGGCCGGCTTTGGTCCGGCCAATGGCGGCCGGACCGACGCCAATTTGGCCGGAATTGGCGCCGGCACCATGGAAGACATGCGGAAGAAGAAGAAGAAAGAAAGCTTTAAAATAATAAATTGTAGAGAGAGAGGGTGGGGGAGGCTGGCCGCGGCGGCGGCCGGCCACGGTCCGGCCAACGGCGGCCGGACCGCGTCCAATTTGGCCGGCGGCGGCCTGGCCGCCGGCACGACATCCGGCTCCTCTGTTTCTTTTGAAACAGAGGAGCTGGGTTAATAGAGATTAATGGGCTGATTGGGCCGTTTGAGTGTTGGGCCCTGTTGGGCCGTCTCTGAGCCCAGTTTGAGCAGGTTTTGGGCCCTGTATCGGGCCGAGAATGGCAAAATAAATATATGGCCCGAATCAGGATTGATTCTAGTTTCTGGGAATAATTTTATTTCCCTATTTGGGTGTATACATTGAGAGATATTCAAGCCCAAAGTTGGGCCCGTGAAGTGGTTTGGGTAGAGTTTAAGAATTATTTTATAATTCAGATTTTAGAAATTTAATAATGAAAAATGATTCTGTAGGTTCCCAGGAGTCCAATTAGCTGGGTTATCAAGTGAAATTCGTGTACTGTGGTAAGTAAGTCAAGTATTATAATTTTATTAATTATTTAATTTGTGAACTGTGAAATTACAGTTAAATATAATTATGCTAATTTGGCAAAATCATGTTATTACTATGATAATATGTAATCATGATAATGACAGTAAAACTTTATGTGTCACCATGGTTCTCATATGACAGATTATCACATGACAGATGACAGATGACAGACACTGGTACCAGGACCCTTCCTCTTAGGGGATGTTTAAGAGGGCTACACATTATCACATGATTCACACATAACAGATTATCACATTATCATGACAGATTATCACATGACAGATGACAGATGACAGATACTGGTACCAGGACCCTTCCTCTTAGGGGATATTTAAGAGGGCTACACATGATGTGTATTGTAGGGCCGTGGGACACATAAAGAAAAATAATGACAGTATAAACAATGTAATTGTTATTGAATTAAGCTAATTGATCTGATGACATGAACCTAATGATAGCCTGATAAATGAAATTTTGAAATTATATTAGGCTTACTTATTGAGTGTGAGCTCATAAAATTCTCATAATGTTTTTCAGAGCCTCAGGAAGATGGATAATTGAGATAGAAGGAGTTTCTATTAAGAAGACTTAGTTTTATTATTTTGATTTAGTTCAGATTTATTTGTAGGGCAGATAGCCCAAGACTGATAATTCTGGTTTGTAACAAATCATGGATATGGAATTTGCTTTATATTGATTTATGTGATAAGTTCAAGACGCCTTGCATGCCCGGCATGCGGCGGGTTGTCACCCTAGCTCAAATTTTTGGGTCTGGGGCGTGACAGCTTTAGTGGTATCAGAGCCAGGTTATGACAGTAGGGACATATACATGATGACACTTTAGGTAAAACACTAGAGTGACATAGAGACAATTATAAATTTAAAGGAATTTCAGAAATTATGCTTTGAAAGCCTACAATTAATGTTTACAGTGATATTAATTACAACTAATTTATCAAGAAATAAGAATGGCACGTCGCACTAGAAGTCGACAAAATGATGAGAGTTCCAGGTTGGTAATGCTTGCCAACCGGGAGATCTAGAAGCCACTGTAGCTGCTGCCCCTGCCAATGCAGTTGGGACTGATCAGCAACAACTCCAGACCGAGATGCTTCAGGTTCTCTCGGGTATGGCGCAATCGATACAGGACTTGCAGCACCAGATTCTGCAGGCTTAGTCCGCTCAGCCTGAGTTCAGTTTTATTGGTGGTCAGAATCACCTAGCCTCAGTGTTCATATCAGCGATGCAGGCTGGAAAGTATTTGATGAGTGGTGGTCAAGGATTTCTTGCTGTAGTCAAGGACCTTCAGCAAGAAGAGACCAAGTTGGAGGATATTCCCATAGCTCGAGAATTTCCAGATGTCTTCCCTGAGGATTTGACTAATTTACCTCCTGATCGGGAAGTCGAGTTCTCTATTGATCTAGTTCCTGGAACTGGGCCTATATCAAAGGCCCCTTACCGTATGGCCCCGGCTGAGCTAAAAGAACTGAAGATCAACTGCAAGAGCTCCTAGATTGAGGATTTATTAGACCCAGTGCTTCTCCTTGGGGTGCTCCAGTCCTATTTGTTAAGAAGAAGGATGGCAGTCTCCGACTCTGCATTGATTACCGGGGAATCAATAAAGTAACAGTGCGAAATAAGTATCCTCTGCCAAGGATTGACGACTTGTTTGATCAACTTCAAGGAGCCCGGATATTCTCAAAGATTGATCTTAGGTCCGGGTACCATCAGCTTAAAGTCAAAGAAGGGGATGTACCAAAGACAGCATTTAGAACCAGATATGGCCACTATGAGTTCTTGGTGATGCCGTTTGGGTTAACTAATGCCCCAGCAGCATTCATGGACTTAATGAACAGAATTTTTAAACCATATCTGGATCAGTTTGTGGTGGTTTTCATTGATGATATTCTGATATATTCCAAGAGCCATAAGGAGCATGAGGACCACCTGAGAATTGTGCTACAGATTCTGCAAGAGAAGAAGCTTTATGCCAAGCTGAGAAGTGTGAATTTTGGTTGGATCAAGTATCTTTCTTGGGTCATATAATCTCTAAAGATGGTGTATCTGTGGACCCGAAAAAGATTGAAGCTATCACTAACTGGAGCCGACCTACCAATGTGGCAGAAGTCAGAAGCTTCTTGGGATTAGCCGGGTATTACCGAAAATTTGTGGAGAATTTTTCTCGCATTGCTCTACCCCTAACTCGCTTAACCCAAAAGCGAGTGAAGTTTGACTGGACAGTGGAGTGTGAGGAAAGTTTCCAGGAGTTAAAGCAGCGCCTGGTGTCAGCTCCCATTCTTGTTCTTCCAACGGGATCTGAAGGTTTTACTATATACACTGATGCCTCTCGAAAAGGATTGGGATGTGTTTTAATGCAGAATGAAAGAGTGATAGCTTATGCCTCCAGACAACTGAAACCTTATGAGCAAAATTATCCTACTCATGACCTGGAATTGGCTGCTGTGGTTTTTGCTCTGAAGATTTGGCGGCATTATCTATATGGAGTGTCATGTGATGTGTATACAGATCATAAGAGTCTAAAATACATCTTCACACAGAAAGAGCTAAATTTAAGGCAGAGGAGGTGGTTGGAACTATTGAAAGATTATGACCTGAATCTACAGTATCATCCTGGGAAGGCCAATGTAGTAGCTGATGCCTTGAGCAGAAAATCCTCTTCTGAGTTAGCTGCTATGATTACCTCCCAGCCTCACGTATTGAGAGATCTGGAGAAGTGGGAGGTTGGTCTGAGAGTACAGCAGTCTGATGGACTTATTGCAGCACTTGTACTCCAGCCGACCTTAGTTGACAGAATCAAGTCCTCCCAGATGGAAGATCCAGAGCTACAAAGGATTAAAGAAGTGGTACAATCAGGAGTTCAGAATGAATTTTATATAATGGAAGATGGATCCCTGAAATTTGAAGGAAGACTTTGTGTGCCAAACAGTGAAGAGCTAAAGGCTGAAATTTTGAAAGAGGCTCACTACTCCCCTATACTGTGCATCCAGGTGGCACTAAGATGTACAGAGACTTAAAGGAAAATTTTTGGTGGAAAGGCATGAAGAGGGAGATTGCTCAGTATGTGGCCAAGTGCTTGGTGTGTCAGCAAGTGAAAGCCGAGCATCAAAGGCCTGTAGGACCTCTTCAGTCTCTGATGATTCCACAGTGGAAATGGGAAAAGATTACAATGGACTTTGTGACTGGTCTGCCCAAAACTCCTAAGAGCAACGATGCAGTTTGGGTCATTGTGGACAGACTAACAAAATCAGCTCATTTCCTACCTTTCAGAGTTGGGGTCTCTAGTGAAAGATTGGCTAATTTGTATATTGAACAGATCGTGAGACTCCATGGTGTTCCGGTATCTATTGTATCAGATAGAGATACCAGGTTTGTGTCCCAGTTTTGGAAGAGCCTTCATAAGGCCATGGGAACCAAACTAAACTTCAGTACAGCCTATCATCCCCAGTCAGATGGACAATCAGAGAGGACCATACAGATTCTGGAGGACATGTTGCGAGCCTGTGTGATGGACTTGGGTGGAGCTTGGGATAACCACTTACCTTTGGTGGAGTTTGCATATAATAATAGTTACCAAGCCAGCATCCAGATGTGTTGAGAAATTATTGAAACATAATTGCCCCAACTTTATTTATTTTGATGATTTCCAAAAGCCATGAGTATTCTAAAGGAAATAATGAGTTTATTAATTAAAAAACCTTGAGCTTACTCTAAATGAAAGTAATGGACTCTCAATGTTTAAATTCACTGAGTTATGAATCATTTTGAAAAAGAAGTTTCAAGCTCTATATTTAATATTTCAAGAGGAATTCTTACACGATATATCTCATTCAGTGATTTCTTGAAACATGTCTTGAATTCATGCTTAATGTCATATTTATTGTATTCAAGTCACATTTATATTTAAATTTATTTGGGACGAGTTTTAAAGTTTATCAGAACTTTTTTCTAATTTTTGTATCGCTCCCAAGCCGACTCAAGGGTTTCCAAGTCGACTCCCCAAATGTCTGTTTTTCAATGTTGTCCTGAGTCGACACTTGAGTTTTCAAGAGTCGACCCCTGAACCTTCGCGAGCCGACTCATGGACTTGCGAGCCGACTCGACTCAGACGGCAGAGAGGCTCATTTTTGAGCACTTCTCGAGTCGACTCCCCGCATATCTCGAGTCGACCCTTGAAAGTTAGGTGTTTCTGGAATCAAGTGTTCGAGCCGACTCCCATAAAGCTCGAGTCGACTCCGCGAATTCTGGGCGCGATTTTTCACGATGACACATCAGCTCCAACGGTAAGATTTTCAAATAACGGCTATTTTTCTTTGTCTCTAACGGATATATTTTTGCAGAATCTATATATAGAGGAGCTCTTTTCAAATCAGAAGAATCAAGAGAGTGGAAAAGAAAATCTTTCAAAAAGAGGGAAAAACAGAGCCTTATTGGAAAAATCTTCTAGTTCAAAATAGAGTGATTCAAAAGGAGTGAAATCAAAGAGAAAGTTTCGTCTGCTCCTGATCATCAATCCACAAGAGTCAAAAGAAAATCCAAAAGCTTTTCAAAGATCAAATCGAAGGATTTTCAACATTCAACAAAAGGAGAAAAAGCTTCATCTCAACTCCAAAGTTTTCAAACGATCAAGAATCTTGCTGAGGCCTGATTCAATACTTCAAGAGGAGTTAAAGAGGAGAAGGAAGAAAGCCAAAGCCACAACCATCTGCAATCTTATCAGGCTTTTCTAACCCTTTTTATACTTCATTTGTATATTTGCTCAAGGGGAGCATTTCTATATTTAAACTCTGTTATTTTGGTTGTTTGCTGATTCAATCAGGGGATTGAATCAGTGGAGGTTATTATACCTCGTTGCAAGCCGGAGTGCTTGTGTTGGGTTAGTTGTGAGCCCGTGAAAAACAACGTGTAGGGTTTTGTGCTGGTGAGCCCGTGTAAAACCGGCTGGGTTCGTTGTGATCCCGGGAAAACAACAAGTTTGAGTTGTGAACTTGTAAAACAACTCGGCTGTAATCGAAGAGATTATAGTGTGGACCCAAGTGAATCTTGGGAGTGGACGTAGGTGTTGGTTGCACCGAACCACTATAAAATTATCTTGTGTTTGCCGTGCTATATTTTCTCTCTCTCTATCTCTCTTTATTATTTGCTTGTGTATTGATTAAAGCTAGCCTCTCACTTGCACATTTTGCTAACTAATCAACTAAAGTTAAAAAGACTTAAATTTTTAAGAACCCAATTCACCCCCCCCCCCCTCTTGGGTTACCATCTGGGCCAACAATTGGTATCAGAGCAAGTGCTCATTTAGAATTTGATCTCACGATCAAGGGCTAAAGATCCTTATGGCAACACAAAGTGGTTCATGTTTTGCTGAAGGTCATTCTACGAATCGACCTCCTTTATTTAATGGAACCAACTATTCATATTGGAAAGCAAGAATGAGAATATTCATTCAAGCTTCTGACTATGAATTGTGGGAGTAATAACTAATGGACCTAGTACACCCACATACTTAGTTGAAGGCATTCTTGTTCCTAAGCCCGAAAGGGATTGGAATGATAATGATAGAAGAATGGCTCAATTAAATGCTAAAGCCATTAACATTTTATATTGTTCCTTAGACTCTATGAATTCAACCGAATCTCAACATGTAATTCCGCAAAAGAAATTTGGGATAGGTTGGAAATAACACATGAAGGAACAAACCAAGTTAAGGAATCAAAAATAAACATTTTGGTTCATAAATATGAATTGTTTACAATGGAACAAACTGAAACCATCACATGCATGTTCACTAGATTCACTGATATTGTGAATGGTTTAAAGAGTCTTGGTAGAATTTATTCTAATGCTGACCTTGTGCGCAAAATTCTTAGGTCACTACCAAGATCGTGGGAAGCGAAAGTCACTGCTATCCAAGAAGCAAAGGACCTCAATGCATTACCTTTAGAGGAGCTTCTAGGATCCCTAATGACCCACGAGCTGACAATGAAGCAGCATGTTGAGGAGGAAACAAAAAGAAAGAAAACACTTGCCCTCAAAACTGCAGAAATGGAAGAGAGCAGCAGTGAAAGTAATGATGAAGATGATGATGAAACTGCTCTCTTGGCCAAAAAATTCAGAAAGTTTATGAGAAAAAGGCCCTTCCATAAAAAGAAATTTGGAGCAAGAATTGATGGAGAAAAAGATAAGAAAAAGACAAGGAGAAAGAAAAAGAGAAAGAGCCCTTAGTATGTTATGAGTGTAAAAAGCCAGGGCACTTTAGATATGATTGTCCTTTGCTGAAAAAGGCCTACAAGAAAAAGAAGAAAGCATACATGGCAACATGGTCTGATGAATCTTCCTCGTCGGAAGAAGAAGAAAAGGAAGTTGCCAATATCTGCTTCATGGCCAACAACGACGACAACGACAATGAGGTAAGTTCTGAAAACTCAAATGATGAATTCACTTTTGATGAAATGTTTGAGGCTTTCAATGAACTTATGATTGATTTTAAATCTTTGAAAAAGAAGTATAAGTTTTTGAAAAATGACAATATTAGCTTAGCTAAAAGTAAAAATGAATTAGTTTTAGAAGTTAAGAACTTAATTAATGAAAAAGAAGAACTTAGCAAAGAAAGAGATAATTTTAATCAAGAAATAGATTTGTTGAAATCTGAAACTAAAAACTCAACAAAAGATTTAAAAGATCAATTAGAAACCTTAGCTTTAGAAAAAGAACGCAAGTTAAAGACAATGATTCATTAAAGAAAGAAGTTATAAAATATAAAGACATTGTTGAGAAATTCACCTTAAGTTCAACTAAACTAAACATGATTTTAGATAATCAAAAAGCTGTTTTCGATAAAGCTGGCCTAGGTTATAATACGTATAGGAAACAAAAATCTTTAAAGAATATTTTTGTAAAAGCCAATCAAAGTAATATAACTTGTTTTAAATGCAATGAAAAAGGTCATAAATCATTTGAATGCAAAACATTAAATAATAACAACAAGTTAAATGTTAAAGCAAAGAAAATATGGGTTCCGAAAGGAACAATTTTTGTTGCTACTAACCATGAAGGACCCAAGAAAGCTTGGGTACCTAAACATAAAGTTTGATTATATTGCAGGAATGTCTTGTAGCCAAAAGATCAAAGAAAAAGTGGTATCTTGATAGTGGCTGCTCAAGACATATGACGGGTGACAAAGAGGAATTCATCACCCTAGAAGAAAAGAAAGGTGGAGTTGTGACGTTTGGCGATAACGGTAAAGGTCAAATTATGGGCCTTGGTAAAGTTCGCATAACTCCATCTATATTTATTGATAATGTACTTTATGTTGATGGTTTAAAGCACAATTTAATTAGTATAAGCCAACTATGTGATAAGAACTTTAATGTTTCATTTAAATCTTCTATTTGCATAGTATCTGATTCCATTAATGATAGCATTATTTTTACTGGTTATAGACATGGCAATGTGTACTTAGTTGACTTAGACAAATTATCTGAAAGTAGTCATTGCCTAATTGCTGACAATGCTAACATAAATGATATTGGATGGTTATGGCATCGTAGATTAGGTCACGCAAGCACACACCTTATTTCAAAACTAATTAAGATGGATTTAGTTAAAGGTTTACCTAAGTTAGATTTTGAAAATAACAAAATCTGTGATGCATGTCAATTTGGAAAACAAACTAGAAGTTCTTTCAAATCTAAAAATACTGTTTCAACTTCTAGGCCTCTAGAGCTACTTCACATGGATCTTTTCGGACCAACTAGAACCACAAGTCTAGGAGGAAAGAAATATGGTTTAGTGATTGTAGATGATTACTCTAGGTACACTTGGGTGATGTTTTTAGCTCACAAAGATGAGACTTTCTCGATATTTCTGAGATTCTTCAAGAAAGTCACAAATGAGAAAAACACTACCATAGTGTCTCTAAGAAGTGATCATGGAACTGAATTTGAAAATCACTTATTTGAAAGTTTTTGTTCTGAAAATGGAATTAATCATAACTTTTCAGCCCCTAGGACTCCACAACAAAACGGTGTAGTTGAAAGAAAAAATAGAACCTTAGAAGACATGGCCCGTACCATGCTATGCGAAAGCAACTTACCAAAGTACTTTTGGGCGGAAGCAATTAACACAGCATGTTACATCTTAAATAGAGCATTAATAAGACCAATATTAAAGAAAACACCTTATGAATTATGGAATGAAAGAAAACCAAATATAAAATACTTTCATGCATTTGGATGTAAATGTTTCATTCATAATAATGGTAAAAACAACTTAGGAAAATTTGATGCTAAATCTGATGAAGGAATTTTTCTAGGTTATTCAACGACTAGTAAAGCATATAGAATCTTTAACAAGAAAACCTTAATAGTAGAAGAATCCATACATGTAGTTTTTTATGAATCTTTAGCAACTGGATCTGAAAAGATTGATGATGAGGAAGATACAAACATAATTGAAAAAGATCTTGAAAAACTTAATATTGAAGTATCTTCTGATCATGAACAAGAGGCTAAAGATGATGATTCACATAAGGTCGGTGATGTTAATAATGATCATAATGATATAGATCTTCCAAGAGATTGAAGATATGCTTATAGTCATCCTAAGGAATTGATTATAGGTGATCCTTCTCAAGGAATAAGAACTAGATCATTTATGAGAAATATTAGTAATCATCTTGCATTTGTCTCTCAAATAGAACCTAAAACTATTGAAGAAGCCGAGAAAGATAATAATTGGATGATAGCAATGCAAGAAGAACTAAATTAATTTACTAGAAATAATGTTTGGACACTAGTTGAAAGACCTAAAAATCATTCAGTAATAGGATCAAAATGGGTTTTTAGAAATAAATTAGATGAAAATGGCATAGTAATTAGAAACAAAGCTAGATTAGTTGCAAAAGGATATAATCAAGAGGAAGGTATTGATTTTGATGAAACCTTTGCACCTGTAGCTAGATTGGAAGCCATTAGATTGTTACTTGCATTTGCATATCACATGAATTTTAACTTATTTCAAATGGACGTTAAAAGCACATTTTTAAATGGATTTATAAATGAAGAGTGTATGTAGAACAACCACCAGGTTTTGAAGATCATGAATTTACAAATCACGTTTTTAAATTGCACAAAGCTTTATATGGTTTGAAACAAGCACCTAGAGCTTGGTATGATAGGTTAAGTAAATTCTTAATAGAAAATGATTTTACAAGAGGTAATGTTGATAAAACACTATTTTTGAAAAGAAAAAATAAAGATTTGCTTGTAGTACAAATATACGTAGATGACATTATTTTTGGTGCTACTAACGATTCTCTTTGTCAAGAATTTGCAAAGTTGATGCAGGGAGAATTCGAGATGAGCATGATGGGAGAACTCAACTTCTTCCTTGGACTCCAAATTAAACAATGCAAGAGGGAATCTTTATCAACCAAACCAAATACACAAGAGAACTACTCAAAAAGTTTGGTATGGAAACAATGAAACCCCTCGGAACTCCAATGAGTCCTTCATGCAAGCTGGACAAAGATGAAGAAGGTAAGAAGGTTGATCAAAAGTATTATCGAGGTATTATCGGATCCCTTCTTTATTTAACAGCAAGTAGACCAGATATTATGTTTTCAGTATGTTTATGTGCTAGATTTCAATCTGAACCTAAAGAATCACATTTAATAGCTGTTAAAAGAATTTTAAGATACTTAAATGGAACGAAAAATGTAGGTTTATGGTATTCTAGAGACTCAACTTTAAACCTAATTGCATATTCGGATTCTGATTATGCTGGATGTAAACTAGATAGAAAAAGCACAAGTGGTGCATGCCATTTCTTAGGAAGTAACTTAATCACATGGTTTAGCAAAAAGCAAAATTCAGTTGCATTATCAACTACTGAAGCTGAATATGTAGCAGCTGGAAGTTGCTGTGCGCAAATCCTATGGATTAAGCGACAACTTGAAGACTATGGTATCACACTTGATAAAACACCCATAAGATGTGATAACACTAGCGCAATCAATTTAACTAAAAATCCGATTCAACACTCAAGGACAAAACACATAGAAATTAGATATCATTTTATAAGGGAACATGTAGCTAATGATGAAATTTGTTTAGATTATGTAAACACTGAAGAACAACTAGCTGACATCTTTACAAAACCTTTAAGCGAAGAAAGATTTTGTTATCTTAGAGGAGAGTTAGGAATTTGTAACCCTTTTGGATAGATTTTGAAACCTCTAAGGAAATATATCTAGAGTTCTTTCAATTTCTCAAAATCTTAAGGAAATTTTATCTAGAACTCATATCAATTTGATCTATCAAAATCCATGATTTTTAATCATACTCAAAGATCAAATCCGGGTTCATTTCAGACACTCTGAAAAATTTTAATTTTTTACTCTGAAATGGTTTCGGAGCCGACTCGAGAGTATCGGAGTCGACTCGAGTTTCTGCTGAAACTCAGGAGTCGACCCCTTCTCTGAGCGAGTCGACTCGAGATCGAGTCTGCGCTCTGTGACTTACCCGAGCCGACTCTATGCTTTGCGCGAGTCGACTCGACGTGGTCCCAAATCGCTTTATTAGGGCACGAGCCGACCCATCGATCGATTCTAATCATTCCAAATCATTTTCAAAACCCTCCAAAACCCTTCAAACCTTCCAAAATCTTCCAAAATCCTTAAACAATCATTCCACTTTGATTCAATGGCCCCCAAAACCCGTGGTGCTAGTAGCGGTGCCGGGATGAAAAGGAAGAAGACCGTGCGTCGACCCGTTCGCGAGCCGACTCCGGACTCTTCGCCTGCTTCCTCTTCGGACGACTCGCCTGCTCCTACTGCCACTACTCCTCAGGTAGATCACCTTGCGAGTAGAGTCATTACTACAGGAAGGAAGTTTGACTTTGATTTGTTTGAGAGAGAGGGATTGCTTGTAGGGTCACAGTTGAAGGAAATGGGATTTGAAAAGATATGCTCCTTAGACTGTCCTACTACCCAGCTTTAGTTAAAGAGTTTTATAAGAATTTGACTAGAGGGGACAATGGATTGGTCAACATTGTTAGAGGAGTTGGTTTGAATGTCACTGCCATCATTCTCTCTAAATTATTGGACTTACCCCTATCAGGACCTTCCACTTTTGACCCAGAGGATAGGTCACCTGCCCTCACAAGATTATTGAATAGAAATTTTGAGGGATTTGAAGAAGTTTTTGCCAATCAGCTGCCACTGGACTTAAGATTGCTTCATAACATCTGCAGCAGGATTCTTTTCCCTAAGACAGGCCGTTTTGACTACTTGTCTGAGAGGGATATCTTTGTTATGGATGCTGTAGTTTCAGGCAAGCCAATCAACTTACCCATTATGATATTATGGTATATAGCTGATTGTGGGAGTAAGAGGAAATCTGTCTTCCCTATGGCATGATCTTGACACAATTATTCAGAAGCCAAGGATTGATATTAGTGATAGTGAGCCCAGGAGAAATTTGAGACATACTGACTACTATTCATTGGCCACTATTCACCGCATGGGCTTCAAGAAAGTTAATGGTAGTTGGATAAGAAAAGGTCAAGAAGATGTTAGAGCTGAGGAGGACAGAGTTGAAGACATTAGATCTGAGGTCGAGGTTGGACCTTCTGTTGCTGGACCGTCTGAGGCAGGACCTAGCATGCATTATTCTCCTCCACCTCAGACTTCATCTTCTTCTGTGAGATTTTCAGATGAGCAGTTATGTCAACTTAGAGCTATGTTTGCAGAATTTGATAATCAAAGGAAAGATGAAATTAGTCAATTGAGAGAAGATATTAGAGAATTAAAGGAAGACATCATTTCAAGACTTGACTTACTTTCATTTTCTGTTGGTACCCATGTGGATTCACTCAATGCTGAGCTTAAGAAGATATTTGAAAGACTTCAAGGGATAGCTGATGGATCCAATGTGTATCTTGATAGAACTAATCAGTTAAGAAGAGATATTGATGCTGCAGTTGATCAGATACAAGTAACTATGAATGACTTTAACAAATCACAAAAGGATGATATCATGGAAATGATTGGACACTTAAAGAGTATAGTTTTCAAGCGTGTCAAATGATTTGATACTTATCATAGTTTGTATTTCTAGATTTCCTTACTAGATTGTATCTAGGAAGTTTTGCTTTAATATGACTGTATTTGAACTTTGATGAATTTAAGTTAGTTTAATTTCATTACAATGAGATTGTGTTACATTTTGATGTAATTTGACATACTTTTGAAGTAATGAGAAAAGTTATGTTCATTTCAATTATGAGTACCTTTGAATATCCTTGAATGCTTATGTTTAATTTGATATAATTTTGAATATCTCAATACTCAATTGATAACTTAGATGCTGAATGAATTCGAATGAATTAATCAAGTTGATGCTCTGATGCATCTCAACCTTTTTGTTGATTACAAAAAAGGGGGAGAGATTTATATGATTTAATCGTATATGCATCATCATATTTAAGAGGAAGAGATAAACCTTATATGCTTTTAATTGCCCTAATTAAATAAGGGGGAGAGAATTTAAATAATATAAGGGGAAGAGATAATTGAATTTCATAAAGAAAAAATGCTTAAGTTTTTTAATTTGAAAAATTTTGAATGAATTATAAAATTGAGGTTCATAGGGGGAGCTACCTCATTGAGGGGGAGCCTTTCCATGAACACAAAAGTTGATTTTGGTATCATAAATTTTTTAATTTTATAATGCATATACTCAATGTTTTTGTCATCATCAAAAAGGGGGAGATTGTTGAGAAATTATTGAAACATAATTGCCCCAACTTTATTGATTTTGATGATTTCCAAAAGCCATGAGTATTCTAAAGGAAATAATGTGTTTATTAATTAAAAAACCTTGAGCTTACTCAAATTGAAAGGAATGGAACTATCAATGTTAAATTAATGAGTTTGAATCATTTTGAAAAAGAGTTTCAACTTTAAGCTCTATAAATATTTCAAAGGAAATTTACACATATATTCAATCATGAATTCTTGAAACATGTCTTGAATCCATGCTTAATGTCATATTCAATGTATTCAAGTCAAATTTATATTTTAAATTTATTGGGACGAGTTTTAAAGTCTATCAGAACATTTTTCTGATTTTTGTATCGCTCCCGAGCCGACTCAAGGGTTTCCGAGTCGACTCCTGTAAGTCTGTTTTTCAATGTTGTCTCGAGTCGACCTTGGTTTTCAAGAGTCGACCCCTGAACTCTGTGCGAGCCGACTCCTGTCTGTGCGAGCCGACTCCGCTCAAACAACAGAGAAACCATTTTTGAGCACTTCTCGAGTCGACTCCCCATTTTCCTCGAGTCGACTCCCAACTTTCGCGAGCCGACACTTTAGTTTTCGCGAGTCGACCCTTCAATGCTTAAAATGTTTCTATTTTTAGTAATCGACTTCGAGCCGACTCCCACAAAGCTCGAGTCGACTCCGCGAAATCTGGGCGCGATTTTTAACGATGACACATCAGCCCCAACGGTAAGATTTTAAATAACGGCTATTTTTCTGTGTTTCTAACGGATATATTTTTGCAGATTCTATAAATAGAGAAGCTCTTTTCAACTCAGAAAGAGATTTTGAAAATCAAAGAGAGAAAAGAATATCTTTTGAAAAGAGGGAAAAACAGAGCATATTGGAAAAATCATCTAGCTCAAAGGAGAGTGATTCAAAAGGAGTGAAATCCAAGTGAAAGTTTCGTCTGCTCCTTCTCATCAATCCACAAGAGTCAAAAGAAAATCCACAAGCATTTCAAAGGTCAAATCGGAGGATTTTCAAAAGAGGAAAAAGCTTCATCTCAACTCCAAAGACTTCAACGGTCAAGAATCTGCTGAGGCGTGATTCAACGTTTCAAGAGGAGTTAAAGAGAAGAAGGAAGAAAGCCAAAGCCACTACCATCTGCAATACAATCAGGCTTTTCTAACCCTTTATTTTTGTACTTCATTTGTATATTTGCTCAAGGGGAGCACTTCATTGTTCAAACACTATTATTCTTATTGTTTGCTGATTCAATCAGTGGATTGAATCAGTGGAGGTTGGTATACCTCGTTACAAGCCGGAGTGCTTGTGTTGGGTTAGTTGTGAGCCCGTGAAAAACAACGTGTAGGGTTTTGTGCTGGTAAGCCCGAGTTAAAACCAGCTGGGTTCGTTGTTCACCCGTGAAAACAACAAGTTTGAGTTGTGAGCTTGGAAAACAACTCGGCTGTAATCTAGAGAGATTATAGTGTGGACCCAAGTGAATCTTGGGAGTGGACGTAGGTGTTGATTGCACCGAACCACTATAAAATTATCTTGTGTTTGCCGTGCTATATTTTCTTTCTCTATCTCTCTTTATTTGCTTGTGTATTGATTTTAGTTAGCCTCTCACTTGCACATCTTGCTAACTAATCAATTAAAGTTAAAAAGTCTTAAATTTTTAAGA